>CABFVX010002187.1:45405-72602 GCA_902151425.1 Timema shepardi | reverse complement strand
GGGGGGATAAACTGAAAATAGTAGAAATAAATAGGCCTACAACACTATTATTTGTGTTCGTTAACAACTAAAAGTATGATGTTTTGGTGGGAGCGGGTTTTGAGGAGGGGGCGCCTGCAACCCATGTGCCTAAGGGTGTTGTATTTCTAAATTCGGCCCTGTTGATTATGATGTTTTTTATTTAAGTCAAACATTTCAAACATAATTAAATCATTTTAAAAATCGGAGACTAAATCGAAGGGTAGATCAATCAAGTGTTATTTCGGGAAGTGCCCTTGAAAATTTTGGGATGAATGTTCACCTTAGTCTGAGGCTACCGCCTCGGTTAGCGAGAACGTATTAATAGCTGTCTGATCACACAAGGCTTAAAACGCAATTATCTGTGTCGTTTTCTGGAACTACTACTCTATTCTATCTAAGCTTATACTCCCCTTTAGCCCTTTATCTAAAAACCACACTTTGGCAAGTCAATAAGAAAGGGGGGAAATAAAACTACGAAACTTATAATCTCAAGGTAAAGAAGAAAGACGCCCTGCTAGTTTTAAAATGTCTTAAAATTTTATGTTGCGAGTCTGTCAAAAAGAATTACTGTATTTGTTAGAGGAAGGCTAAATCTAGAGTCCTTTTTTCATCAAGCCTGGTCTCACAGCTCCACAAATATGGTTTAAAATGTCGTTGAAAATGAGCTAATGTCACATTATTTTCTATTACTAATAAGATGAGTTTTAAAATGGAAGCGCCCTGTTGGAAGAGATGAACCATCTCCAAGGCAATTTCTCGCTTACCTACGTGGTCAGCTGGCCCCCAAATTTTTTACATTTTATAATGTGCGGTATCTTATAAATAGTAAGTCACACAAACTGTTCAAACACAACAACAACAAAAAAAACCAAGTCAACACCATTAACTAGCAAGCACAGTTACTCATGAAATAAGCGACGGGAACAAAGAAAGCTGACAAATTAAGCTAAGCGAACTTTTAAGGTGGGATAGAAGGATGGGGACTGAGGATACAAGAAAATGTCTTTTTTTAAATTTTCATAGCAAACAATTTTTTTTCGACAAATCCAAATATTGCTCTAATAGAAATACAGAGTTTAAGTTTTCTTCACGTGGTATTATCAACAGTTGTTGAATATCTGTCATGAGCATAATGGCATTAGATGAGAAACTTTTTAAATGAAGAGAAAAAGTCATCATTAAATTCCAGAACACTCTTGACAAATACTCAACAACTTTGAAGAAAATTAAACTAAACGTTTTTACTGGAAAAATGTTATTAATTTTGGCTAAATAAGTTTTTGTAAAAATAAAAAAAACCTGCCAAAGTACAACTTTGTAGCTCACAATTTTTCCTATCCCACCTTAAAACTAAATAAAACGAATTAAGTGTTAGAAAGAAAATTAAAAGAAGCTAGTTAGCCAAGGCTCAAAAAGTATAATCTTTAGTAATTAAATGTAAATAAGTGGGGAGGAATGAAAAACAAATTAATATAAAAGGAATAATAGTGAGAGAGTTATCCATCTGGTGCTCTCAAAGTCGGGCTAGTCTGGTTTAGGGGAGCTGTTAGCACGCTAGGCTTACTTCTCGGAAGGGCAGGGTTCTTATCGTTTATCTGCGGAACTGAGGGGTGATATTACGTAATGGGGGTTGTAAACCCAAACCTCTCTCTTACCCTCGACAAATTATAACGTAGTTGGACTATTATTTTTAATTAAGCATCCGGGCTATCCTCATTTATTTATACTAGCCAGATAAGGATGAGGAGGGAAGAATTCAGAGCTGCGCACTCCGTTAACACGAAAGGTTGAAAGCTTCACTTGACGGTTTTTACACTATGGCTTAGCTTATAAGATAGGGCCGGGGCCAAAGTGTGTTGTGATTGGTCGAGATTCCAAAGAAACCGGAGAGTACATTCATTTGAATGGAGGGAGAGAGAGAAAAATGGGGGTGGGGGGGAACATGCACAAAAAATCACTTCAGAAAAAAAACATATTCGGGATTCGAACCCCAGACGAGCTTCACGTTTTAGTCCGTGTGAGCACCGATGCGGGTTTCACCCCTTTTATAAACATCGATAATCGACTATGGGCACGCGACGCGGACTTGACTGCCGATGACGTGAAGATCGAAGCTCGAATCCCAGTCAGTTTTATATATATATAAAAATGGTTTTTTTTTTCTAATCTTGCCTCAACAAAATTGCGAATAGGCTTCCTCTGAAATTAATCTCTCATCCCTAAACTCATTAGCGTGATTAGTATATGTGCGTACAGCCAGAAAAGGTGAGTAATACGAGGTGATATAAGAAATATACAGTATTTTAACAGTTCATGCCCATCTCATGCACTGAACAAGAAAGAAAGAATAGCTCACGACTTTTCCACTCTTATTATTAATATTTTTGTTATTCATATTATTATTATTATTATTATTATTACTAGCACCATGTCTTACTACCCGTTGGGGTCATAAGCACTTGCGCTAATGTGTAATGGTAGGGTGATTGTGATGATGAAATGGAGGACCTACAGTTTAACGTGGGATCCGAACCACGGTGGAGACCTGGCATTCCTCACATTCACAAGAGGTCTTGTCAAAGGGTGACAGATATTCAACAACGACTGTTGATATCACTATGGGGAGAAAATTAAACGCTTATGTTTCTACTGGAGCAATATTTGATTTATTTTGACCATAAAAGTTTTGCTATAAAAACCGCAAAACCCCTGAGATTTTCTTACTTCTTCTATCTTCCAACCTTAGTAATTAGATATGTGTTACGTAACACTAATTAGCTCACCATTAAGAGACATTAGAGTTCCCCCTGTCTACAGCGTCACGTGGTTTATGGCTAACCCCATAGCCATACATTTTACTGTTAGGAGGCAATATATTTTTAACGGAATGTAGCGTTTTAAAAAAGTAAAATGGGGGGAAAAAATGAAACACAATTCTAGGAAGTTTAGCACATTGATAAAAATAGATATTTTAAAACTTTCTCCCCCTCCCCTCCCTCCCAAACTATGTAAATCACACAAAACACACATAATATACAGTAGCCCCATGGCTTCTTTGGTGCTGACTGACAGCTTTGAAAAGTTACTAGACCAAATTATGTATCCCTACGCCGAACCATATGATCTGTAAAAACATGTATTTAGCAGCTGTCACTTCTGACGGTCAAAATTTAGGTATATACTTAAATGTCGACTGTCAGAAGTCAGCTGTGAGCTGTCAGTCAGCACCAAAGAAGCCATGGGGCTACTGTAGAAACAAACTAAAAGAAAAAAGCCGCGATATGACCCGGTAATTTCACAAGATTTTGGGTCAGATGGGGAGCCAACAAATAAACTGCTTTTTTTTCATTTAAAAAAAACAGTCCATATTTACCTCTTTTTGTATTTGAGTGCGGGCGAACTTTTTCTTCTGCCTTGCTATTTCATTATAATTAACTATTATAGGAGTGAGTTTTGGAGCGATAATGGCAGTGTGACATTTTTCAGGTTTTGGCATTAGTTCCCAGATGGTGGGCCGGAGAGAATTTTGGGCAGAAGCCGCATTCAGTGGCGAATCTAGAAAAAAAGGTTCGGGGTGGCAAATTTCAATATGATAAAAAATGGTGGGAATATAAATTTTATGTACTACTCACAACATAGATGATTTATGATAAGAAATTTTACTTTATCTACTACATTTATTATTGCATTGTATTAAATGAGAAATTATGTTTTTTTAACAATTTCTAACTGAACATGGTAGAAAACTTCACTTTGACGGGTAAACAAAACTATTTACCTTAAAAAAATATATGTACGCGAGTCTTTATAAATGCTAAAATCGTAAAATAAATATTGGAAACAATTTGTATAGACCATGAGTTCCCAACTGGTGGTCAACGATACCTTTTTATGCGACCCACAAACTTTCTTGATAAATGAATCTACTGTAATAAATTGGATGTTTTTAATCGAGAGACAGAGTTTTAAAAATCCATGAAAGCTCCAAATGATACTCACACAGAAACAAACTTAATTGCTTGAGTCCTATATCCTTCCACCGCCTTAGCAGCTTGTCCTCCACTACACTCATGTATTCAATTATGGCCCTCAGGCACCATAAGTTGGAAACCCCTGGTCTAGACCAACGGAGATTTTAAAGTGGCTATCACCTAAAACTGTGTTTTCCAAACTTTCGCCAATCACGTACCGCATGCACTTTGACTTTTGAATAAATTTTTTTCCAACTCCGGAAAAGGTTTCAACTCCGGAAAAGGTTTCAACTCCGGAAAAGGTTTCAACTCCGGAAAAGGTTTCAACTCCGGAAAAGGTTTCAACTCAGGAAAAGGTTTCAACTCAGGAAAAGGTTTCAACTCAGGAAAAGGTTTCAACTCAGGAAAAGGTTTCAACTCAGGAAAAGGTTTCAACTCAGGAAAAGGTTTCAACTCAGGAAAATGTTCTAAGCCAGAAAAATTTCAAAAAATGCCAATTTCGGAAAATTTTCAATTATTTTTCTGGGGAAAAATTGGCTTTTTATAGTATCTACACTGAAGCGATAGTAGCGATTCCAATACTCCTCTCACACTCTCGTATGATTACCGCGCTTAGTGGTTGAATGCGTCACTAACTTCAGGTCTGCTGTAGACCAGATATATGATAATATTATAATCAAAGACCTTACCAAGCATTCCTTTCTCTGGGTATTTAACGATATCAAAATTTTAATGAAAAATTTGTAGTCTTTAATTGCCATTATTTGTTTTGACATCTTTTGGGCCTCCCTTTCCTCCATTCGTCGCATAACCTAGTATTTTGTTGGCTTAACGTATATATTTAGGAATAAGCCGTTCCTCACTTATTTAAAAGGCCGCAACCCACCAATGCCAAAAATTTCATTTCTATTGACTGGCATCACGCCTAAACCGAAATTTTATTTACTATTACAGAAAATAGGATTAATAAAAACTAAATGGTACGCGCGCAAAAGTTTGGAAAACACTGGGCCACAAGATAAAAGTTCAATTTAGAGTTTATAGAGTTTATGACGAGAAATCAAGAAAATGGAGAGTTTAGAAACTTGAACTCCACTCAATATGTAAGCTTATATAAAAATATTCATAAATATGTAAACTTACATGAAATCAATCAATTTGTAAACATACATGCTCGACTGCAAATATAAATAAATTACACATTCACATGCAACCAGAGCAAAAAAAAAGTTTAAACCAGTTTTGAATCATATAGTTTAAATTTAAAATAGCGTGTTTTTTTTAAAAATCCCCGATCTTACTACCTGTTCAGTTTATACGCATATATATGAGCATTACTTTAATGGTGTTGGGATGAGGAAGGAAGCATGTTATAAGTAATCTAACCGTATTTGAGTGGAGGGAGAGTGGAAAACAATTTAGAAGGAGGGAAAAACACAGAAAATCGACCAGGATTAAAACCTTGATTTTCCCCGTCTTCAGCAGGCCAGTCTAACACTATAGTAACTAACGCCTTAGACCATTCGGCCACTGAAGTGGGTCTTGAAATACTTTAACATTTTGTTTTGGGGGAGGGTAATAGAAATTGAGGCCGCCTTCGGCAAATCAGTCAGTTTCCAAAGTTGGTAGTCGCCGGTCAATGGTTCAATTCAGAGTGGCTCTTTTTATATTATTTGTGTATGGGTTCGTCTACTTTAGAGTTTCCCAAAGTGTGGCACGTGTACGCACTAGAGTCCGCGAAATATTTCAAGGGGTACACGACGTAGCATTTTGTTTTATTATTTTCTTGGACCGCAAACTGTTTTAAGTTATAAGCATATGTACTAAAGACGCTAATGAGATTGGGATAAGGAGGGTTAAATTTAAAGTAAGTGTACCATATTTGCGTGGAGGAAAACCACACTTTTGTTAGGAGATGGCCCCGAAAGGGGTACGAGACTTGCGCTTTGGTAAACACTGCTTCTATTCTATAGCACGATTTTGGTGGTCCTTTCTGGTGTGTTAAGGCCTTAAATCCTACACAAAGTACCGCTATTAGAGTAGGATTCCGGTACGAAATAAGGCCTTACAGCACGGGCTTTCTAACAAAATCAGGGTATAACTGATATATAAGAATAAAATAGCCAAGGCTATTATTTATGCTTTTTAGTGAGGATTACTCCATCTACAGTAGCCTCATGTCTTCTTTGGTGCTGACTGACAGCTCACAGCTGACTTCTGACAGTCAACATTTAGGTATATAACTAAATTTTGACCGTCAGAAGTGACAGCTGCTAAACACATGTTTTTGCAGATCATATGGTTCGGCGTAGGGATACATAATTTGGTCTGGTAGCTTTTCAAAGCCATCAGTCAGCACCAAAGAAGCCGTGGGGCTACTGTAGATATCATATTCTGATAATTAAAAAATGACACCTGCACACGGGACAAGGTCCCGAGTTGGATTCCCGTGTCCAGGGGAATTTTTTTTAAAGAATATAACTGATATGTTAAAGTTCTTTCCGCTAAGTGAACTAGGTTAACTAGGCTTTTTTTTTAAGGCACGTGCTTTTCTAAGCACTGATCAAGCTGTATAAGGTGTTAGATTCGTAATACATTTGGTCACAGTTGAAATATGGCTCGTGTATCAAATCCGGTCAATGTGCACTGGGAGGCGTTTTCACTGTGATATTTCTCAACCCTTCCACACAAACGCGGGTACATTTTCTCTTCTCCTCATCCGCATTCTTTGGATTAAGGTTTTAACAACCCGGTTGTGGTTCACATATCGTATTAAATATAAGCATTTGTTGATATGATTAGGTTTGGACAGTAGGTGACCTGGCGGTCAAGGCGTAAGGTGTCAGACTTCTGTGCTGGCGGCCGGGGTTCAATCCTCGGTCCCGTCATAGATTTATCTGTTTACCAAACCCTTCCTTCACCTCTGACAAGACAACTTGTGAATGTGGGGAATACCAGGCCTCCACCGTGGTTCGGATTCCACGTTAAACTGTAGGTCCTCCATTTCATCTCACAATCACCCTACTATTACACATTAGCGTAAGTGCGTATAACCCGAACGGGTAGTAAGACGTGGTGCTATTAATAATAAAGGTTTAGACAAGTATTAAAAAACACGTTTCCGTGGTCGAATGGTCTAAGGTGTCGCTCTCGCAGTAGACTAGACTGCCAATGACGGGGATATCAGGGTTCAAAATCTGTTTGCGTGTACTGAAAAGTTGATTTTGTCTAAATGGTTTTATATTCTCCTTCCACGCAAGTGCGGGTACACTTCCTCTAAATTCAACCTTCCTCATCCCTAACACATTAGTGGTTTTAGTACATAGGCGTACAACCCGAATGGGAAGAAGACGCGGCGCTAAAAAAATAATTTAAGCAAACTAGATGTGGTAAAAACTTTTGCAGATTATTGTGCGTATAAAGAGGTTCGTGAAACTAAGACGAAAGAATACAATGGGGAGAGGGGGAGAGATAATGGGGGAGGGGGAGATAATGGGGCATGGGGTGGAAGGGGGAGCACTTGCAATACGACATTGAAAATCGATCATCAAAATATTAAGGCCCTTTTGTCATCGGCTTTCAAGCCGCACACAAGACGACCTTCAAATTACAGGGTGTTAAAAAAAACTTAACCAACCCTCTCAAAACCCCAATACAATAATAATCTGGGCCAGATTAGGGTTGGGAGGGGGAGGGGGAAGCCGCCCACTTGAAAGGGCTTCTAAAAAAAAAGACCAAGCACATTTTTTAATACAATTATTTTATTTAAAATGTTAGAAATTAAAGGTTTTTTTTATAAAATAGCTCGAACGCTTAGTAAGACGCGGTGATAAAAAAAAAAGTCGGATAGTCAGGACGAAACACGAGGAGAAAAAAAAAGAATTTACGATACATCCATCATCAGGATCAATATTTATTTTGTACCCCAAGGCCAGGTCAGCATAAAAAACCTTATAGATAATTATGTGTGGAGTATTTAACCTTCCAAATAAAACTATATACTTACTTGGTTTTTGAGTAAGATTTCATTTTTAAGGTAGTTTATTGATTAACCGATGGTTTTTTATCTTACTATTTAAAAAACGCATAGAAATTGGTGCATTTGTAAAGTTTTTACATTACAAATAGTTATATATACATGTTATGTATATGTGTAAGTATATATATGTTCAAAAAATCATTTTATAGTATAGTTTATTGATTAATGATGTGTAATTCTTTTAAATAGCTCTATACCGATTTTGTTCAAGATTTCTATTAGGGGCCTATTAATTTTTTATATATAATAAATGATAATTTAATTTTTATGAAATAAATTAATCTAAGGGTAGTTTACTTACGAAAAATAATCAAGAAAAATGTAAATTTTTCAAAATTTGTATCTTGGAATAATAGTTTTTCGTGATACATAAGAATGGTAAGTTTTTATTTTTATAAATTAAACATAATTGTGAGCGTAGTTTATAAATAACCTTTTTGGAAATTTGTTAATGTGTTAAAAATTTTAGAACAATTCAGCTTGAAAGATATATATAGAATCTGTGATTGTGATCTGTGATTTTGTTATGATGAGGAAAACTTACTTTAGGTTATTTTATATTATTTGTGACCGCACAAAAGAAAGAATGTAAAAATGATTGCACCTTAGCGAGTTTAATTGACCGCCATTTCTGAAAGCCTGACGCTCCGAGACTGGTAATAAAAGAGAAAATTACCATTCTCGAAGACATTAACGCACGCACCTGCATCCTAGTTTCGATTAAGGAAATGTTTCTCAACCCGCGGTATGCATCCCACCAGGGGTACGTGGCATACAAATCACCATAGTTTTTATTTGTCATAAAATATTATTTTGATGACATTTAAGTTTGATAAACAAATTAAAATATTTTTTGACTTTATGTGGACATTTTGTTTCCTAGCCTTTCTTTTCATATTATTATTATTATTATTATTATTATTATTACCGCGTCTTACTACCCGTTCGGGTTATACGCACTTACGCTAATGTGTAATGGTAGGGTGATTGTGAGATGAAGCGGAGGACCTACAGTTTAACGTGGAATCCGAACCACGGTGGAGACCTGGCATTCCTCACATTCACAAGATGTCTTGTCAGAGGTGAAGGAAGGGTTTGGTAATCAGATAAATCTTTGCCGGGACCGAGGATTGAACCCCGGCCGCCAGCATAGAAGTCTGACACCTTACCCCTAGACCGCCAGGTCACCACCGCGTTATACACTGATGTACTAACTAAGCTAATGGTTTTAGGGATTAGGAAGGTTATATTTATAGGAAGTTAACTCGCGTTTGTATGGAGGGAGAAAGAAAAATAATTTTGAAAAAAAAAAAAACACCTCAGTCCGACTGAGATTCGAACCTCGGATTTCCCCGTCATCGGCAGTCTAGTCTACTGCGAGAGTAGCGTCCTAAGCCATGCGGCCACCGAATCGGGTTCTTAGCAGTTTTTGAATATTTGTCTTAGACATTAAGTCATATTTTAACACTTTTTTTTTTAAATCCAAGAGATAAAAAAGTAATTTTCATATTCCAATATGCCCCTTACCAATACTCAAGGACTGTTTTGATTACCTATTTTTATAAAATTGACAACGATTTTTAATTTATTTTGGCAAAAATATAAAAATATTTTCTATGCATAATGTTTTTTTAAATGCTTCCCGGCCTTAACTCTTGTTCCCTTTTTTACTCACTTTAACCTAAGTCTATAGCAAACCTGACAATCATTCTTTATTATAGTCATCCAATTATTTAAGAAATTTCACTAAAATATTAATTTTAGACGAGGTTATACACAATATCTTGCTGATCTATTAAAAATAAGTTGCATTTTAATTATTTGGACTTTCTGATATCATGAAAATGTCATAAACCAATTTTTTCCCTTTTAGGTTTTAAAAAGGTTTAAGGCACAAAAATGTTGTTTTTAAGTAAATCAATTTCGAAATAATGTCAAAAGTGTCACACCCGTAAAAAAAAATATAGCTACCTAATTTGTAAACTTAAATAATAATAGCCTGATCAAAACTAGTAAAGTAATAAGCTAATAATGTAGCTTGTCAAGATTAATAGTTAAATGATATTTAAAGTGAATAAATAATGGAAATAAACATGGACAACAATTTTTTGTCAACCCCTAACACAATGATTTCATACATTTGAAGGGTAAATGACTAACATTCTACCAATTTTATATTTTGTTTCATAAGTACGGTAATTAGTTATTTATATCGCATTTCATGCAAGTATAACAAAATTACTGTAATATTACATTAATCTAGTTTCAAATATAGTTTTAGATATAGTAAAAAAAGAAACAAATCTTTAAATATAGACCTACACTGTATATTTATTTGATAAAATTGGTCATACTGTTAAGAGTTTGTTTAAAAACATTTATATATTATGACTAGGTTATTTCTGATTTGAGTGATTTAGTAAAATAATTTGTATTACTATTTAAATTATCTAAAAAAAATCAAGCTACTATAAAAAAAAAGTATAGATCTATTTTAGTATAACAAGAAACAAATGTGTGTTCATATTAGTTAGAGTTAACAAGTTTTATACAAATATTTTATATTAATGTTTCTATTTATAAATACGTACGCTAGAAACAAAACTTATTTTAGTGATAAAGAGTTTAAAAGTAAAACAAAACACCAAAGCTGGGTGGTATAAAAGTTTTAACATTATCATTTAAATTTAGTCCACATTTATAACAAATTAATAAAAATGAATCAAACTTATTACCATATAAATGTATATAATATGTTATTTTAATTCACACTTGTATTTTAAGTATTCTTGTAACAAGCAATAAAAAAAGATCAAGCCCCAATCCTTTTAACTTTTTTTTTTTAACATTTAACACAAAACACCATACTAACTTCTTTTGTCCTTAGTTGGCAGGAAATAGATCATTTACTTTTGACTTCCATCACTAACATATATGTCACAAATACCACGTGAGAAGACAAGAACAATGTGTACTTGGATATCACAGATGCCTGCCAGGTAAAAAAAACAATAACAGAAGAAGCTTACAGCCTGGCCCAGCCAGAGCTCGGTCTGGCTACGAGCGCGCACGATGTTAACCGAACGTAAATGACAGGCGTGATGTATGCTTTGAAATAGTATTGTTGGAAACATTCTTACCCTTCACCAATAATGCAACATAAATGAGGAACACACATACCTAAAATATCAAAGTATACTTAACTTGAGCTTGACATACAAGTTAAAAGACAAATTACAGAGTAAGCAACACTTCACATCGGAACTAATTTATAGTAAACGGCATTATTAAATATAATATGTAAGATATTAAATCATGTAACAACTGAATTATTGTTCTTGGCTTTCACGCATCGCGTTTGTTGGAACTAATGTAAACAAAACGACTTTTAGAGCCATCTATGGACTGACAGTAGAACTTGAACTAGATTTTGTAGTTTGACAAATGGAGGGTAGATGGCGGAAACCAAATCCAGTTGTTTACAAAGCATTCTTTTAAAAGAGTAGTCCTCAAAAATGTACATAAATTGAAGTTTAATAAAATGGGACAGTTTAACATAGGTTAAAAAAAAGGGCATATTAAACAGTTAGGCTCGCTTAACTAAGAATGTAAAATGAATTACGATCAAATAAACCAGTACAATAGGATTGTAGGATGACTATGTTGTCACGCAAGGGGGCGTATTTGAATTAAAAATACACATAGCAGCATCCGTAGGGTTCGTGTAAAACCTCATCGATCCATTTTACCGCTTGCTTTGCCAACAAGTACATTACTCCCGTAGTACATCAATATGCCGTCAAAACATTGTCTTGATAGACTACGCGGCGCCAATTTTCAACCACTTGTTTCGTACATATTCACTGAAGTATTAATAGAATGATATTTATTAAAACGAATAGCAAATACTATTAGAAAAACGAAACACAATAGCTATGCGTACATTTTCTATTAGAAAAATAATATTCTTCGATAATATGCCTCCTACCTGACTTGTATTTATGAAAACCTTCTAATGGAACACATTTATTTATTTACGTTTCTTTTTGTATTTTATGATGTTTGAAAATGACTGTGTTGAGTATATATGCAACAATAAGCTTGCAATGAAATGAAATCAATAAATGTAATTATATAGCTATCCATATTAAATTGAAAACAAAAACAAAGAAATTGTGTTTCCAATAATGTTAACATGGGAGTACAGATTCAGTATAACTTTTCAAACTTTGACTTTAGTTCTGTAAATGTGTCGCGTTTTTATGTATGTAATATAAACAAATGTATCATAAACAATTCTATTACAAGTGTTAGAAGCATTGTTGCCTCACTGGCAGGTGTTAGTGCATGATTGTGTTCTTATAACTATGTTTAATAAGAATAGTAGTTCAAATAAGTTGAGAAGCTATTTTATTTTATGCCTGCTTACCAATCCATGTTTAGCACTTTATTATAACTTTTTCATTGTTGAACAACACACAAGTCTTATTCCCAATGACACAATAAACAAAAGCACTTTTTAACGCACATTTAGTTAACACACATACACGCGCGTTCTTTCAAATGTCTAGGATTTTGATCTGTTACTGAGCAGTGAGCACGATCAAAGTATCCCTTCCTTCTCCCCGACCCTTCACTTGTTTGCTAGATGTGGGGCGACTTCCCCTCTTCGCACGCTTTCGTTTCTCTTTCCCCTCCGTAGCGTCCCTAGCACGGCTATAACAAGACACGCGCCATCTATTACTGTAGGTTCGAACTACACACGTACCGGCCAACCAAAATAAATCAGCGTTCCTGAGGAGGAAATAAAATCGACGACTCCTATAGATCTTCCTCGGAATAATCTAACCCTACTTTTCACAGACAAATATAATGTTTCAAAAGAAAATTAAATTATAATTCGTTAAAATTAACATTTGTAACGGATACATTGCCGTTCACAGGAATACTGTAATATAATTGTTTTTAAACTAAATTTAAAATAAAGTTAATTATATTTAGTGCCAGATTGGATTTAAATCCCTTATAGCGAAATATATACGACACAATGTAGTTGCCAATCTAAAATGTATATAACTACAAATATTAGGTATTATTATTTGTCCTCAACTGTACTGGCCGCCTTAACAAAATGAAAATAGAGTTAAATCTCTAAAATGCACTACATAAACTAATATATATTTGCGCACATCATATTATAGTACGATTCTTAACTCTCATTGTTGATAGATCTTCATAATATTTTAAACTATCTTCTAGTGTCTATAAAGTTAAAATAACCATGATGATATTAATTACAGAAACTAAACATTACGTTTTATTGTAAGAGACAACTAACTAATTGTTATTGTGAATGTACAATTCAATAAATTACTATTAGTTTATATATAAATTTAACGTATAAATTAAAATCTCCTGTATATTTTAATATCACCCATATAAATGGTGTTGAATTATATGAATAATAATGGTTTTTCCATTTTCAAGGTCAAAAATGTTGCTTACAAGATAAGTAAGTTACCGTGTATTTTTGTTATGTTTTTCTACTGTAGGCCTACGTCTTACTACCCGTCCAGGCTATCCACAGATTAATAATATAATAGGGTGGAGATGAAGCTATAATTTAATGGAAGTGTACCTGCATTTACGTAAATAGAGAGTGGTAAAACGTTTTAGGGGGGNGGGGGGGGGGGAGAACCTCTGTAGGCCCTACACCTAGATGAAAGTCAAACCCTGCAAACTATACATTAGTGGCACCAGTTCGTGTAGTAGGCCAATTAATCGAAATTCCACCAAACAGAATTAGGACGCTTTTAAAAAAATAACGAAAATCAATCCCGTGTTGGTACAATCAATCACGGGGGACGGGGCAATGAATTGTTCACTTCTGTCCATACAGTAGTTTTCATACAAAAAATAATTCAAACGGGGTAGGCACCACCATAAGAGGTTTTTTTTTAAAACTTTAACCACATTCTTTTTCATACGTCGGTAAACTTAGCATATTAGCATATATGCATTTACCGATTAACGTATCATTATATAATTTGTGGACCCACTTCAGTGGCCGAATGGTCTAAGGCGTCACTCCCGTGTTGGACTGGCCTGCTGATGACGGGGGAGATCGGGGTTCAAATCCCGGTCGGTCTACTGAGGGCGGAAACATAATATATAATTTGCCAATTGCCGGTAATTGAAATTACGAGAAAATGGCCTAACCTATTTTGACAATTATATACTAATTTTATTGGTTAAGAGTTCAGGATGCCAGAAAAAAAAACATATCTTCCAATACAACGAAAAACTGATTTTCTTAGTGAATCTACAGCTTTTCTGCTCATCTGTAGAGTCATTATTTGTTTACATCACCATGAGTATTCTGATTTTTGAATGAATGTACATTGATAAATAAAATATTTCTCTTTGGTTAAGAATAATATCGTAATTTCTTACTTAAATATTATGGATCAACAAAGAGAAAAAAAATATGGAAAAAAAGTGTTTATTATACCAAATAAATCAATTATTATAGTAGGTTAAAAATATATCAATTCGTTTGCATCGTTGCTTTTTCTTCTTCCTTATGTTAATATTTGTCTCTGGTGACAAAATGGCCGTTATAATATCCGGTTCATGCATATCTTTTACTAATGTTTTGTGAGTTGAAGGAAATTAATTTCCTAGACTGAGGAGTATTTTTTTATTTGTTATTGGAATGTTTTTATCGTTAGCTAGCATTTAAATCAACAATATTGACCATGATTCGCATTTAAAAAGATAAGTAGTCAATTTATCGAAAATATTTTATTACGTTTTGTTTCGGGCATTCAATTCATCGTATACATTTTTTTTAAATTGTTTTTTTCCGAGTCATGACTGTACATTTCAGGGAAAAGGGGGCTTGTATGTCGTAATCTCCCCTGTGTGGTTTTTACTCACCTCTGTTATAATTAGCGACGAGACTCGTGTGTGTGTGTGTGTGTGTGTGTGTGTTTGCGCGCGCGCGCAGTCCTCGTAGTCATCGTTCTCAGCGGATTGTTTGGATGCTCTTGAAATAAGAGGGAATTTGTTTGACTACTTTATTTATTTTTTTCGCCCCCACCCCCCACCCCCGGCCCACAGCTTCACCCACAACTCTTGGAATGTGTCATCAAAATTTTGACTCTAACATAAAGAGTTGTATCGTCTTTACAAAAAACATTTCGGAGAAATAAAATAAAAATGAACAAAAGGTTATTGTCTCTTATTTTATTGCGGCCAATATTCACACCATATTTTCAAAAGCTGAAAAACACTTGCTTGGCGTGTAAATACATTAAAAATATATCTATAATCTGGATTTTAATAGGAAGCCCATTGTTCGAAAATTGGAAAATTATGTTGCCACAATGAGTGCAATTACCATATTTTATTTACATTCTTAGTATGTTAAACTAATTATGTACCCACTTCGATGGACAAATGGTCTAAGGCGCTACTCTCACAGTAGAATAAACTGTCTATGACTGGGAGATCGAGTTTCGAATCTAGGTCGAATGTATTGAGGTATTTTTTTCCCCCAAAAAACTGTTTTCCAATCTCCCTCCATGAAAATGTGGGTTCACTTCCTTTTAATATATAACCTTCCTAATCTTTAAAACCATTAGCGTAATTAGTATATGAACGTATAGCCCCGAACGGGTAGTAAGACGCAGCGTTAAAAAAAACTATCGTTATTGGATGTTCATAATATATATGCAAGGTCTCCTTTGGTTTAAAAAAAGTTTGGGAATCCCCACGTTAGACCATGTGACTATCGAAGCGGGTAGGTGAACGAAATTAAAAGCATGTAATATATTATTATTATTATTATTGCTATATTTCTTTCCTCGCAGGTGAACTAAATACATAATACGCTGTCAATGAATCAAAACCGGTTCCAGCTCTTAGAATGTATGGAACATTCGTTGTCGGGTCATTCTATCATTTTTATTATTATTAAAACACCCCGTCTTACTACCCGTTCGGGTTATCCGCACTTACGCTAATGTGTAATGGTAGGGTGATTGTGAGATGAAATATAGAGGACCTACAGTTTAACGTGGAATCCGAACCACGGTGGAGGCCTGGCATTCCACACACATTCACAAATTGTGATTAATACACGTCTTGTCAGATACGAAGGAAGGGTTGTCTGTCATCCGATATAAAGTTGGGCGAAAGTACAGTAGCCCCCTGGCTTCTTTGGTGCTGACTGACAGCTCACAGCTGATTTCTGACAGTCAACATGTAGGTATATACCTAAATGTTGACCGTCAGAAATGACAGCTGCTAAACACATGTTTTTGCAGATCATATGGTTCGGCGTAGGGATAAATAATTTGGTCTGGTAACGTTTCAAAATTGTCAGTCAGCACCAAAGAAGCCATGGAGCTACTGTATCACTCAGAAAATATTACAGAAACAAAGGTTATTGTTTTTTTGCTTATTTTTATCTAAAAAAATAATAAATAAATGTCTAGTATATGAACCGAAATTCCAACGTGATGTGGACAGGTGTTCGACAACCTATAAGAGTCCATCTCACATTCGATACAACAATGAAATTGGAAGATCAGTTTAGTGGGGTTTTTTCACATTAAAATAATTATTTATTAAGTGTTTTAGCACCGCTTCTTACTAACCGTTCGGGTTATATGCTTAAGTACTAATTACGCTAGTGGATTAAGAATTGGAAAGGTTGACTTTTGAGAAAGTGAGCTCGTATTTGCGTGGAGGGAGAGAGTAAAACCATCTAGGGAAAACCTCCTCCAGTTCACCCGAGTGAGATTCGAACCCCGATCTCCCCGTCCTCGGCAGCCTAGCTCAACATGAAACTAACGCGTTAGACAACTACGCCACTGAGGCGGGTGCTTAGGTACTAATAACGCTGATATGTTAGGGATAAGGAAGTTTGAGTTTAAAGAGTTGTACCTACATTTGCGCGGAAGGAGAATGGAAAACCACTCAAATTAGGATACACATCCTCTAAATGTAACCTCCCTAATCCCAAAAATTATTAGCGTAATTGGTACATAAGCGTATAACCCGAACGGGTAGAAAGACGCGGTGCTAAAAATAAAAATCATCTGCCCAAATAAACAAACCGTGCGCTCACGACTGATGTATATCATACGGGGGCTCACATGCAAGTAGGGCGCTCGGTAGATGGGGTACACTTGAAAGTAGACACACACACTTAAAATAAGTGCAACAAGACCAAACTGACCGTAGAAAAATACTACGCAGGCAGAAAATATCGGTTGCTCCATTAAACTTTAAACGAAATTCACACCCGACGACTTAATTAATTATTATTATTATCACCGCTTCTTAATAACCGTTCGGGTTTTACGCACTTCAGTTTAACGTGGGATCCGAACCACGATGGAGGCCTGGCATTCCACACATTCACAATTTGTGATTAACACACATCTTTTCAGAGGTGAAGAAAAGGTTTGGCAATCAGATAAATTTGTGCCGGGACCGAGGATTGAACCCCGGACCCCCAGCAGAGAAAGACGACTTAATGAAAGGGGGACTATTTCAATAGTCTTGGGGTAAAGAGCTCGCCCCAAGACCCGATGCTTGTGGGCAAGGCCGTAGCCAACCAATAANGGGGGGGGGGGGGGGGTCACATCCTCCAATTGCCGGAAGCTAGAAAGAATTCTAAATGAAAAACAGTTCTAGAAGCTTTCTGAAGTGCTTTTTTATGGTAACACGGCCCCCTAATTTGTACTTGTATCTTAATTTTGATATTGTTTGAACCAAAAATAAAGCCATATAAATTTTATTCATAAAATTTCGTAGAGGGTTTTAACCCCTAAGACACCCGCCTGGCTACGGCCTTGCTCGTGGGTTCAAACCCAGCCGGGGTCGACGAGTTTTTCTTGTGTGATAATAATCCGTAGCACAACTTCCTTCGGAGGGGAAGTAAAGCCGTCGGTCCCCCATGTCGATTGTGGCGCGTAACAGAACGCTCGAAGGTATGTGAAAATACCTCGGTAGACACTTTCACTCTCGATCATAGAAAATCTCGTGTGCTCATATAATCAGTCGGTTCAGAACGTGCAAGTTAAATAACTAAAATAAAAAAATAATAGGGACGATATATTTTTAGCCTCTCAAGCCCCTGACTGGAAGGGTTATCAGCGCTGGGGAATACGCTTGTAGTGAACTCCGAATCAATCGTAACTCTCCTGCTTTCACACCCTGTAAAATTGTAACATTAGGCCGTAGTAATATATTACATATAGCCCAGAGTAGGAAGTCTTTTTTTTATTGTAAACCACGTCTTACTACCCATCTGGGCTATTCGTATGTTTACACTAGTGGAATAAGGATGAGTAAGTTTAGAGTAAAGTGACACCGTAGTCGCATTTGAGTAGAATGAGAGAGAAAACATTTAGAAAAAAAAAAGGACCTCAGTACACTCAAGTAGGATTAGAGCTCTGAGCTACACGTCATCATCGGTGACCTGGCGATCTAAGGGTAAGGTGTCAAGACTTCTGTGCTGGTGGTCCGGGGTTCAATCCTCGGTCCCGGCACAGATTTATCTGATTGCCAAACCCTTCCTTCACCTCTGACAAGGCGTGTATTAATCACAACTTGGGAATGTGGGGAATGCCAGGCCTCCGCTGTGGTTCGGATCCCACGTTAAACTGTAGGTCCTTCATTTCATCTCACAATCACCCTACCATTACACATTAGCGTAAGTGCGTATAACCCGAACAGTTGGTAAAATGCGGTGATAATAATAGTAATAATAATAATACACGTAATCAGAAAACCAGACCATAGGAAACTTGACGGCTTGCGAGATTTTTGTCTAAGAAAACAATTTTGCAAAATATCCAATGTTGAAATTAACAGTAATTTTTAACTCACTTCTTTGGGCGCATGGTCTAACGCGCTAATCAAGCAATAGAGTAGACTGCCGAAGACGGGGATATTGGGGTTTGATCCCGGTTGGGTGCACTGATGAGTTTTTCCCCAAAATGTTTTCCAATATTCCTCTACTCAAATGCGGATATATTTTCTATAAATATAACCTCGTTAATCCCTAAAACCATTAGCGTTATTATTAGTATTTAAGTTGGTCTAACGCGCTAATCTCGTGTTGGATTATACTTCTGAGGACTGGGAGAGCGGGGTTCGACACCGGTTGGATGCAATCAGGGGGATTTTCCTAAAAGGTTTTTCCAATCTCCCTCCACGAAAATATGGGTGGACTTCCTGTAAATATAGCCTTTCTTATCTCTAGCCCATTAGTGTAATTAGTACATAGGCGTTTAGCCTGAACAATTAGTAAGACGTGGTTCTAAAAAAAATAATTATGTGAGCGTATATTCCGAACGGGTAGCAAGACGAGGTGTTAAAAAAAACACAAGTCATTTTGTCTCACTTTGGAATGCCGTTGTTGGTAACAATGCAAGGATGGAAAAAGTGTTTCCATTAATCGTGAATCAAAAACTGTGACATAGCCATTCCGAATAAATAATTAACCTGAATTCAGGGTCGTTCGGCATGACATTGACACAGAAAAGAAAGATCAGAACCCTCGAAGGGGATATACTTTCTAAAACAAGTTTATCTGACATTACCTTTTAGATCACAATAATCTCTTGGCGTTTATTATGTTGTTTTTGTTTTTTTCGTGAATTTCTTAACTATTCAGGTTACGAGTAGCTTATCCTAGGTTAGTTCTAGGGCAAACACAACATAGCCTAGAATGTTGAGTTGCCACTTAGTGAAAGTTGATTGACGGATCTCTAAGGAATACTTGGATTGAATCCGTGTGGTGTCCAAAATTAACAATAATTGTTATATAAATAATATATACGCTCCGCCCCCGAACACCCAGTTGTTTTTCTTTACTATTATTATTATTATTATTAGCACCGCGTCTTACTACCCGTCCGGGTTTATACGCACTTACGCTAATGTGTAATGGTAGGGTGATTGTGAGATGAAATTGAGGACCTACAGTTTAACGTGGGATCCGAACCACGATGGAGGCCTGGCATTCCACACATTCACAAGTTGTGATTAATTTGTCGTATTAATCGCAGCATTGAAATAAGATATTTAAAAAAAATTAAGATAAAAAGGTCAAATTCTGCGATGCTCACTTTACCTTTTGGTTTATACGCGTATCAACTAACTATGATACTATGCTAGGGATGAGTAAGGTTGAATTTTGAGGAAAAGTACCTACATTTTCATGGGAAAACATTCAGTAGACCCACCTGGAATTCAAACCCGGATCTTCCCATCTTTAGCAAGCCAGTCTAACAAAAGAGTGACGCTTTAGACCATTCGGCTACTGAATTGGGCCATGGACCCCCAAACCCCTCCCGAAATTGCATTTTAGCTACATTTTATTTTCATGTAATTAGCACCGGGTCTTACTACCCATTCGGGTTATACGCTTAAGTACTAATTAAGACAATGGGCTAGGAATTGGGAAGGTTGAATGTAGAGGAATTGAACCCGCATTTGCGTGGAGGGAGAGTGGAAAACAATTTAGGAACAAACAACCTCCAATTCACCCGACCGAGATTTCGACCCTCAACCTCGGCAGTCTAGCTCAACACGAAACTAGCGCGTTAGCTAGCTACGCCACCGAGGCGGGTCGTGCGCCACTGGGAATCCACTCTTCGCACACACATTTCAACGAGCGGACAAATACTCTCCCTGGAAATTATTTCGAGCCCTCATGATGAAGCAAGGGGGAGGAAGATCTTTTCCTTTAGTTTCACACGGCGTGGCCAGATGTTCGGGTCTTGGGGGCATTTAATGTTCTCTATCCGCCGCCATTCCCCCCCCCCCCTTTCCTCCAGAAATACATTAACTGGAAACAAGACCAACCTTTGTAAGTGCGTGATTCACTCGAGGGGGGGAAGAAGAATGGACGATTGATACGCGCACTGATGGTGCGCTCTAGGTCTGGTCAAGGAGGAGTTTACAGTCTATTCACCATCGACCCATTCTATACGGACTCTGAAAGTGCCACGCTAATGATTATGAAGCCTTCCTGTAATTTGATTTAGCTGCACTAAAAAGCGCCGCGTTTTTGAAGCCGTGAAAAACGCGACGAAGGCGCTAAAAAGAATATTAAAAAACACGGTGTTTTTAGGGCAGAATAACTGCGTTCAATAGTGTGTTCCTGAAAAAAAAAAATTGACACTGTGCAGATAGATATGATGTATTGGTAAGATTCATCTTTCGGAAGAAAATTATGACATGGTTATGAATAAAAGTACTGACTATCAATGAACAAACACAATGCGAGTGAAATTGTCTTGTCGTAACTTGCGTGAAAACTCTCTAAATAGTTTTACCGCCGTTGCTGACGCATCCAGTTGCGTTGAAAGCGCCAGACGTCCGGTTGAGGGGACGGCCAGGCTGGAGCTAGCGAGCGACTGAGCACGTGCGCTTAAAACTAGTCATCTATCTTTCAAGCGCGCGCGCTCGAGCCGGTACAGTCTAGTTTACAGGCGCTAGGCAATATTATTGTATTAATGAAACAAATAGCCGAAATTATTGTTAATGCATTTTAGTGAGGATAACACCTCTTAGATATCATATTCCGAAAATTGACGATTCCCGTGTCCAGGTGTCATTTTTCAATTTTCGGAATATAATATTAATTTGTATGTTGGTTCATTGAGTGCTAAGATTATTATTATTAATTATTATTATTTATTACCACGTCTTACTACCCGTTCGGGTTATACGCTTTAAGTACTAATTACGCTAATGGATTAGGAATTGGGAAGGTTGAAGTAGAGGAAGTGAACCCGCATTTGCATGGAGGGAGAGTGGAAAACCATTTAGGACACACACCCCCAGTTCATCCGACCGAGATTCGAACCTCGATCTCCCCGTCCTCAGCAGTCGGGCTCAACACGACTAGCGCGTTAGCCAACTACGCCACCGAGGCGGGTGAGTGCTAGGAAAACTTTTCATTTTGATATTTTTATTACTATCGATAGGTTTAGCACACTTGCTACTAACGGCCTAATGTAATTGTTAATATAATAAAACATACCTATATATGTAAAACTGAAATGTTAAAATACTTAAATATTATAATAAAAGTAGGACTTTACAAATAAGAATAACCATTAGCGTGTTGACAAGACATCTTGTGAATGTGGGGTAGCCAGGCCTCCACCGTGGTTCGGATTCCACATTAAACTGTAGGTCCTTCATTTCATCTCACAATCACCCTACCATTACACATTAGCGTAAGTGCGTATAACCCGAACGGGTAGTAAGACGCGGTGCTAATAATAATAATAATAATAATAATAATAATAATAACAATAATAACATTAGCGTGGAGAGAGGATGAGAAAAACACAACAATAAATCACTTGCCAAAAACCACCCTCAGTTCACTGAGCCAAGATTCGAACCTTTGCCTCATCATCCACAACTATCGAGAGCTATCTGCTAATCACGCGCTCGCTCGCTCGCTCGCCAGTCTGGCCACCCAGTCGCTCACTCGCTCGCTCACTCGCTCACACGCTTGTCAGTCTGGCCAAACCCCAACGCCGAAACACTTTGTGCTTATACCGGTGACAGACTGATGTTTTGGTCGCTGCGACACAAACGCCGCGACAGATTTGAAATGAGCGTTTCTACGGCGTAGCGACCCCCCTCATATGAAACAATGCAATACACCAGGGCGACCCTGGTTGCGGCGTTTGTGTCGCTAGTCTGACCCCCTCATATGAAACAAAGCAATACACCAGGGCGACCCTGGTCGCGGCGTTTGTGTCGCAGCGACCAAAACGTCAGTCTGTCACCGGCCTTAAATCGCTCGTATGGATTGGAACATGTGGCGCCTATTGACTTATGCAACTGAACTGACATTTACGCGGCGTCAAAACAGCCACGCTTTCAACGTCAGTATAGAATGGGCCATAAAAGTGACGGTCACCGACATCTAGAATAAGATGTAAAGAAAACACTGTTGGATGAAAAACATGACCAACTAAAAACAGATTGTTTGTTATGAAAGTTTCGACTGTCAAAAGTGACAACTCAATAAAACAATAATATGGTCTTACAGATAATATGGTTTGGTGAATTATACATTAAAATGGATACATTAGAGTAGATCTGGTAACTTTCGTTGTCGGTTTTACAAAGGTAGACTGTCAGATTCCAGACAGCCCGGAACACCAAATATGATAGCCCTTACATTATTATTATTATTATTATTATTATTATTAGCACCGCATCTTACTACCCGTTCGGGTTATACGCACTTGCGCTAATGTGTAATGGTAGGGTGATTGTGAGATGAAATGGAGGACCTACAGTTTAACGTGGAATCCGAACCACGGTGGAGGCCTGGCATTCCCCACATTCACAAGATGTCTTGTCAGAGGTGAAGGAAGGGTTTGGTTGGCCCTTACACTTAGAGTACAATTATATTAATATCTACCACTGAATCTATCTATGTTCCAGTGTAAGCTGAATTGGTGAAGTGAAGCATTTTTTTACATTAATTATTAAGGTTTTTAGAACCGCCTCTTACTATCCGTTCGACCTACCTCGGTGGCGTGGTTAGCTAACGTGCTAGTTTCATCTGGAGCTTGACTGCCGAGTACGGGGGAGATCGAGGTTCAAATCTCGGTTGGGTGAACTGGGGGTGGTTTTTCCTAAATTGTTTTCCATTTTCCCTCCACGCAAATGCGGGTTCACTTCCTCTAAATTCATCCTTCCCAATTCCTAATCCATTAACGTAATTAGAACTTGAGCGGATAACCCGGATGGGAAGTAAGACGCGGTGCTAAATAATAAATAACTACCCGTTCGGGCTATACGTTGGTGGTTTAAGGGATGGGGAAGATTATTTAAAAATAAAGTGTACCCGTATTTGCATAGAAGGAGAGAAAAAAATCAGTTTTTTTTAAAAAACTCAGTACATTCGACCTAGGTTCGAGACGCGTTCTCCCCGTCATCAGCAGTCTAGTCTACTACGAGAGTAGCGCGTCAGACTATTCGACCATCGAAGTCAATGTTCTAGATTGTTTATTAATCATTGTAAAAGTAGAAGAATATAACTTTTCCCCCAGTTGTTTTAATTTTTATTTGTCTACCTTACCGGAGATTCAATCTCGGTATCATTAACTCCTAAGCAGACAGTGGATACCGACTGAGCTTTATTATTATTATTATTATTAGCACTGCGTCTTACTACCCGTTCGGTTTGTACGCACTTACGCTAATGTGTATTGGTAGGGCGATTGTGAGATGAAATGAAGGATCTACAGTTTAGCATGGAATCCGAACCACGGTGGAGGCCTGGTATTCTCCACATTCACAAGTTGTGATTAATACACGTCTTGTCAGAGGTGAAGGAAGGGTTTGGTACTCAGATAAATCTGTGTCGGGACCGAGGACTGAACCCCGGACCCCCAACACAGAAGTCTGACACCTTACCCCTAGACCGCCAGGTCACCCACTGAGTTTAGTTGTCGTAAGAAATGGTTGTGAAGAGGGTGAGGGATAAATTAGTGAACAATGGAGTTTATAAAGGAGTGATTAAAGATGAATACCATAAGCCCTCTCACTTAGCGATACTTTACTTTGTCGCTAACTTCCATTAGAAAGACAGATGAGGGCAAGGCAAGGGCAAGATGAAATTTTGACGGGGACGTCGTTGAAGGGAAACCCCCATCCCACAAACACCGAAGACTAAAAGATTTATTGAATAATAAATTGATTTAGAATCCTTTTGGAGAGTTTTCTTATGTTAGGGCGGATGTTTTAATAATGAAATTGTTCTAAAATTATTTTCTTATAGTGGGATGGAAGCAAGGGGACGCAACGAAAAGCTAATGTTTTTGCAGTTTTTTTTATGGCAAAATATTTTTTTGGTTAAAATATATAAAATATTTTTCCAGTACAATCATAGAACTTAATTTTCTTCACTTGGTGATCACAAAATTTCTTGAATATCTGTTAAAGGTCCTGAAATTTAACTACAACTTTTTCTATTCATTTTAAATTTTTTATTAGATAACGCCACTATGCTCAGGACAACTACATTAGCTCCATGGCTTTTTTGGTGCTGACTGACAGCTCACAGCTGACTTCAGATAGCTTTAAAAAGTTACCAGATCAAATTACATATCCCTACGCCGAACCAGATGATCTGCAAAAACATGTGTTTAGCGGATGTCACTTTTGACAGTCAAAATTTATATACATACTTAAATGTTGACTGTCAGTAGTCAGCTGTGAGCTGTCAGTTAGCACCAAAGAAGCCATGGGGCTACTGTATTTAACAACTGTTGATATCCAAATGTGAAATAAAATTAACATATTTTTCTACTGGAGAAATATTTTATTTATTTTGGCACAAAAAAAATGTGTTACATACACATTGCAAAAACATTGGCCTTTTCTCGCGTACCCTTCCGTCCCACCTTAAGTGTGCAATATGTAGGAAGTTGAAAACCAAACAAAATTCAATTTAAGGTGGGGTAAAAGGGACTCAGGAAAGCGTCAGTGTGTTTGCCGTTTTTCTGGCAAAACTTTTTTTTTTTTTTACAAATTTAAACAAATACTTCTCCAGTAGAAACATAAGAGTTAAATTTTCTTCACATGTTCATATCAACAATTGTTGAATATCTGTCATGAGTGAGTATAGCGGCATTAGATGACAAACTTTTTAAATGAAGAGAAAAAATTTTTCATTAAATTTAAGGACATCTTCGATAGACATTCAACAATTAAATTCCAGGACTACCCTTGACAGATATTCAACAACTGTTGATACCAACATGTGAAGAAAATTAAATTTTGAGGTTTTTTTTAATCTTAAATGATTTTCCACTCTTTTTCCTCTCAACGCAAATGTGGGTACACTCACTTTGAATTCAACCTCTCATCCCTTGCACATTAGCATATTTAGAAAAAATGCCTTTTGAGCTGAAAGGGTAGTAATACGCAATGCGGTTTTTCATCAACATAGCTGTGCGCATGACAAATATTCAACATTCGTTGATATAACTTTACTTTACATTACCCGCCTCGGTGGCGTAATTGGCTAACGCGCTAGTCGTGTTGAGCTCGACTGCTGAGGACGGGGAGATCGAGGTTCGAGTCTTGGTCGGGTAAACTGGGGGTGGTTTTTCCTAAATGGTTTTCCACTCTCCTTCCACTCAAATGTGGGGTCACTTCCTCTATATTCAACCTTCCCAATTCCTAATCCATTAGCGTAATTAGTACTTAAAGCGTATAACCCGAACGGGTAGTAAGACGCGGTGCTAATACAGTAGTAATAATACTAATTTACTTTACATCAATTAATTACAGTTTCCAGCCTTTGGCCAGGGTCAATTTTTTATTCAAGTAATATATTTTACACTATCTGGCGAATAGGTCTGTCATAGCTTCATATGCCTTATAATACAACTTAAGACGAGGACAAGCACAACATCCAGTCCCCCGGCCGTTAATTCATCACTTTGAAAGGGTACAACTCACATTTTGCCCATGATACATTTTTTCCGACCATGCCGGGAATCGTAACCGGAAAACTTAGCTCAGTAGACAGACGCGCTATTAAAGTGTCGGATTGTTGATAAAGCTATGTGTCTAAAATAAATATAAACGTATCTGCTAATATAAAACACAATATTTAAATTATTTTGAACAAAAATAATGTTATTTCTATAAAACCTGAAAAGAAACGGTCTTAACGTACTATTTTATTTCACCTTAAAATTACGTTGACCTTGAGCAATTCTTTCTTTCGTAAGCAATTTATTAATTCTTTACATTATATAGATTTACATTGTTGAAACATACAAAACAAACTGGTAACAAAATTACTCCAACCCGTTTGGGTTCAATAAAAATTCTTTCCCCTATTAATAGATACCTAACACATCATTATCGCACGAGTAAAAAAATATATATATAAAGAACGCATATTTTAGAAGTACAGCATCAAAGAGACCTTCGTCAACCTTTATATCCACCCTCTATCTTTCTTTTTTAGCCCGCAAAACTTTTGAAGGATAATCTGTGGGCTTTCGAGAACAAACGAGGCGCGAAACGAAAGGGTGACACGCCTGCTGCTTGTGGGTGGTTTAGAAGAGTAGTCGAGAGTGGCGGGG
>CABFVX010002187.1:9247-23564 GCA_902151425.1 Timema shepardi | reverse complement strand
GGGGGGAAGTACTACTATCAAAAGGAAAATATCGATATTAGTAAAGTATCGATACTTTTTTTCACATCCATAGTCGCGTGTTGGTGTCGCGAGGAAAAGTAGTTTGGTTTCTGTACTTGTGAAATTGTTCTCATCACTCAGTGGGACACTCATGGGTCGGAAATAAACGAGTATACATTCCCATAAAGAGGTTCGTAAAGGAGAGATTAAACCCGGATTTGTATTGGAAACCCACTTTCAACCTACAAAAGTTACTAACATTTGTCATAATAATAATAATATTTAGCACCGCGTCCTACTACCCGTTCGGGTTATACGCTTTAAGTACTAATTACTCTAATGGATTAGGAAGGTTGAGTTAGAGGGAGTGAACCCGCATTTGAGTGGAGGGAGAGTGGAAAACCATTTAGGAAAAACCACCCCCCAGTTCACCCGACCGAGATTCGAACCTCAGCAGTAGAGCTCAACACGACAAGCGCGTTAGCCAACTACGCCACCGAGTCGGGTCTGTCATTATATAAATATGTCTTATTTCAGTGTTTATCAAACTCTCTCCAGTCGCATACCACTTTTGGGGCGATTTCCTAACCAACGTATCCTTTTTGTCTCACAGTAAATTTTTTTTTTAAACTTGCTATTGTAAACGTTATTGTAAACGTCTTTTTTTCTTTTCGAATTTTAATAAAATTATATTGTGGTTACATAACTAGTCGTTTCAAATTTTATACTAAATTTTTGTGATAAGTTTAACAAAGCCGTGACAGAGGGAAAGAAAATATTTATAAAAGTCCCATAGTATCTTGTCAAAATATGCATTGATTTGTTTAGTAGACTCACTATATTTTTTAAGAAATCTTTAATGATTAAGAAAATTCAGTAGTATATGGCATAACCCCTTGAAACCCGTCCCGTACTCCTAGGGCAACACGTACCACAGTTTAAGAACCACTGTCTTATTTGATTTATTAATTATATTGCTCATCTAAAAGTTTGTAAAAGCTCCCAATATGACTTCCTTATGCGTTACTGTATAATTTCTCTTTACCTTTTTTTTAGCACCATG
This sequence comes from Timema shepardi, assembly GCA_902151425.1. Taxonomy (NCBI): domain Eukaryota; kingdom Metazoa; phylum Arthropoda; class Insecta; order Phasmatodea; family Timematidae; genus Timema; species Timema shepardi. The sequence continues at coordinate 22,501 of CABFVX010002187.1, read as the reverse complement.
TTTACACTTATGTACTAATTACTCTAATGGTTTTAGGGATTGAGAAGGTTATATTTAGAGAAGATGTACCCGTATTTTCGTGGAGGGAGAGTGGTAAACCATTTGTGAAAAAACCCACCCTCAGTACACCCCGACCAAGATTCGAACCTCGATATCTCCATCATTGGCAGTACTGCGAGAATAGCACCTTATACCATGCGGCCATAGTAATAGGCTAAGAATGTAAATACATTAAAATATTTCTTTGGGTATAACTCGAACGGGTAGTAAGACGCGATGCTAATAATTATTATAATATTTCTTTTTCTACCTTTGTGGTATCTTGAGTTTCAGATTATCATGTGTGATTGGTCAAATGGACACCACCGAGTGAATGAGAACATATCACATGTACAGCGATAGCAAGCTCTGCTTACTCTGGCAACATTACACGCCACGCCACAGCGCCCCCTAGTTAACCGCAATACACAATGGAAACATACAAGTCACGTGTCGTTAAGGGAAAGTTTTCTTCTTCTAATATTTCTAAGTTAACTTAATATTATGGCACAGTCTCTTTGAATATATTGTTCCACGACAAAAAGGTTTGGCTTATCATTTGAGTTTTTTTTATTTAAATCGACTAAACCCTTGTTCATCTATCAAATTTGTTCCCATAGCTACATTCACGCTAATTGTGTTTTCAGGGAAGACTTGAAACACAAAAATTCCGTTTAAAACCCAGAGTTGATTTATTTATATACCGTGAAAACCTCGTCATAGGAAAGTCCACAGTTAGAAACAAAAAAAGATTTATTTAACAACTAGATGAACCCCGCTACCCCCTTTACAACCCCTTTATAAACCAAATTAAATTCAAATTTCAGTATAAATAGCGGATGAAAGTAATAAAGACAAAGTAATGACGTCATAAAAGACAGTAGAAACAATATTTCATTTATGGTCACGCGTCGTTCAAAGCGATGAGGGTGTAATGCAAATAATAGTTAAAAAAAATATATAGCTAGCTATTGAGGAAAAAGGTTTTAAACTATTCTATGGGGGATAACTTTTCTGTGCATTTTAAAATACTAGAGCCCCCCCTCACCCCTCCCGCATTATTATTTTCAACACACATATTGAAGAATCATGATAGACTAACATAAAATATGAGTAACTATCGACATTTTTATAAGGAGTACATTAAATTTTCAAAATAAAATATAGCCTATGATACTCGCTGATAATGTAGCTTTATATTGGTGAAAGAATTTTTAAAATCGGTCCAGTAGTTTTTGAGTTTATCCATTACAAAAATAAAAAAACAAATCTTTCCTCTTTATAATATTAGTGTAGATTCGATTTAAAAACAAAAAATCTGTCTTATTGCCTTCATAACAAACTACTACGCCTCTAAAATCCCAATATCAGGCTTTACCCTGAGAATAGAAATATTTAAAACTAACAAGCTTGAATTGAATGTACCCTCTGTACTTGGCCGTAATAAATATCTCATTAATAGGTGTACGGAACTTTCTTGCTTACCGAGGCGTCCTTCTAGAGGTGTGGACGAAAGAAAACAAGAAAAAAGGGCTGTGTTTTTGCAGATTTTATAACAAAAAACATGTTTGTTTGTCAATATAAATCAAATATCGCTCCAGTAGAACAGAGAGTTTTATTTTATTCAACAACTGTTGATATCAACTTGTGAAGATCTGTCATGAGCATGACGGTATTAGATGACAAACTTTTTAAATGCAGAGAAAAAGTTGTCATTAAATTCAAAGACACCCTCGACAGATATTCAACAACTGTTGATATCATCGTATGTAAAAAATTAAACTATGTTTCTGGAGCAATATTTCATTTATTTTGACCAAAGGGGTGACTTGGTGGTCTAGGGGGGGTAAGGTGTCGGACGTCTGTGCTAGGGTCCGGGGTTCAGTTCTCGTTCCCAGCACAGATGTATCCGATTTCCAAACCCTTCCTTCACCTCTGACAAGACGTGTATTAATCACAACTTGTGAATATGAGGAATGCCAGGCCTCAGCCGTGGTTCGGATCCCACGTTAAACTGTAGGTCCTCCATTTCATCTCACAATCACCCTACCATGACACATTAGCGTAAGTGTGTATAACTGGAACGGGTAGTAAGACGTGGTTCTAATAATAACAATATTTTGACAAAAAAAAAAGTTTTGATATTTAAAAAAAAAAAACCCTGCAAAGACACTGACCTTTATTCTCGTTCCCTACATCCCGACCTTAAAACCTCGCCGATCAAACATGACGTCATGACCACAGAGCCGTAATGTTGTCCTACTCCCACACGACACTCCCCTTAACACACGCTACAAAAGGCTTAGGGTCAGGAGGGTCTTTAAATACAATTACACAAGCTAGCTCTATAAATAACAAACATACCCTTTGTAAACCACCCACACCTCTTACAAGCCGCGTGTAAAAAAGAGTAGAGCAACGGCGCTAGTGGACAAGCCTATCATACACAATACAGGGTGGAGCAAAAAAAACAAAACCTGAAATACTCTGTTATAGTATACCAGTTAGGCTTTCGATTACTTTTTTTTTTGTCCCAGCTTGTACATTTAGTAGGATACCAAGAGTTTATATCCACACAGTCCAATTTTTGCAGGAAGAACCTTATCTGATAGCTTGAAAAGTTATTATATCTATTAAGAGGTCATACTTAAATTATGTAAGGGCTTTTGGGGGGAGGGGGGAAAGAGGGGTTAATTAAGTTTTCTCTTACGTTTTATTATGTGGTGGGTTAGGGAGTGGGTCAGAATCCATCTTACGTAAGGTTTATTTATCAAAGTTTATGATGAAACTTTTTTTTTGTCATGAAAATAAGTAGATTAATTATATAAAATTCTACTTATATTTCATCTAACTGTAATTAAAGTATTTTAAAATGTCATATCACTCGCTTAGTTGCCAATTCTTTAGTCTAAAAATAACAATAATAATAATTATTATTATTAGCACCACGTCTTAATACCCGCACTTGCGCTAATGTGTAATGGTAGGGTGATTGCGAGATGAAATGGAGGACCTACAGTTTAACGTGGAATCCGAACCACGGTGGAGGCCTGGCATTCCCTCTAAAAATAATTAAACGGTTAAAATAATAATATTTTATGATATTATATATATATATATATATATATATATATATATATATATATAAAATCATAAAATATTTTATATATATATATATATCGAATCGTGAAAAATTAAACAAGTTAGAGGGGGAGAGGGGTACGTTACGGAAAAATCTTACGAAGGGGGAGGTTTTTTTTTTAAATCATGGGGGGAAAAAAGCCTTACGTAATTTAAGGATGGCCGAAATAAAACAACAAAAATGGGCCGAAATAAAAGGAAAAAATCGAGCCGAAACAAAACTACAAAAATGAACCGAAATAAAACCATAAAAGTGAACCAAAATAAAAGGACAAAATCGAGCCGAAATAAAACTACAAAAATGAACCGAAATAAAAGGAAAAAATCGAGCCGAAATAAAACTACAAAAATGAACCGAAATAAAAGGAAAAAATCGAGCCGAAATAAAACTACAAAAATGAACCGAAATAAAAGGAAAAAATCGAGCCGAAATAAAACTACAAAAATGAACCGAAATAAAACCATAAAAGTGAACCAAAATAAAAGGACAAAATCGAGCCAAAATAAAACTACAAAAGAGAACCGAAATAAAAGGACAAAATCGAGCCAAAATAAAACTACAAAAGAGAACCGAAATAAAAGGAAAAAATCGAGCCGAAATAAAACTACAAAAATGAACCGAAATAAAAGGAAAAAATCGAGCCGAAATAAAACTACAAAAGAGAACCGAAATAAAAGGACAAAATCGAGCCGAAATAAAACTACAAAAATGAACCGAAATAAAACCATAAAAGTGAACCAAAATAAAAGGACAAAATCGAGCCGAAATAAAACTACAAAAGAGAACCGAAATAAAACAATAAAAATGAACCGAGGTAAAACTAAAAGAGTGAACCGAAATAAAAGAAAATAAGCGAGCTGAAATAAACAAAAAACTAAGCCGAAATAACATTTTTTAACTCCAAACTATATAACATTTAAAATAAAAATTGTTTTACAACACTATTTGCGTCAAAATTCACCTTAACAAACAGACGAAGGACACATTAATTTGCAAGATTAGTTCATCCACTATTTTGTAAAAGTGTATATACAAACCTACCTATAAATAGTTTAAAATAAAAGTTTTAACTAAACTAGTTCCTTACTTTAACTAATTAGTCGAAACGTATTTCATATATGTGTTTAAATAGGTACAGTAGCCCCGTGGCTTCTTTGGTGCTGACTGACAGCTCACAGCTGACTTCCGACAGTCAACATGTAGGCATATACCTAAATTTTGACCATCAGAAGTGACAGCTGCTAAACACATGTTTTTGCAGATCACATGGTTCGGCGCAGGGATACATCATTTGGTCTGGGAAATTTTCAAAGCTTTTAGCTGTCAGCTGTGAGCTGTCAGTCAGCACCAAAGAAGCCATGGGGCTACTGAATGTAAAATTGTTTTGAGATATGTTACATTTATAATAATTTCACTAGTTTACTAACAGGAAATAGTTGAAAGTCAATAAATATTTGTTTACGTGATTATCTCAGATTAATACAATGATTATTGTTTCTTTAAATAGACGTGCAGAGGATATTTTAAAAGAAAAATTGACTCAAAAATAAAATCTATTAAAATGTGATTTTATCAATAATTTGGAGGTGATATTGCTTAATATTTAGTAGACTTTCATTATTATTTAGCAGCTAAATATTTGTTAAGTAGGTTTTCACAATTTATTCGAAAACACATCCCTATGTTTTACTCACAACTTTATAACATACAAATTGAAAAATTGCCTATTGTCCTGTGCTGTCTTCACTAATGAATTCCTTCATGTTATTGTAAGGTTGGTAAAATGCATAAATACTCAATAATTATGTATAAAGATTTAAAATTTGTTTCGAAATATTTCTAGGAGTAGTAGTTAATACAACTTCACAATTAATTATATTACTATTATTATCATATATTAAACCATTTACCAAAGCGTTAAACATGAAGGTATTCCCTCAATTATTCACCTCAAATTTCAACGCCAAATTTAAAGAACATTTACAGGAGACAAAATGAAGTTATCAGGTATAATACATTTATTTCATACACAGCACAACCCTAATTTGTCACTTTGTTCAAACAATGTAAAATGTTTTTGTAAAAAATAAAACTGTGAACAAAAGAGAAAAAAAGAAAGAGCGAATGATATGCATTATTGATATAATAATGTTAATATTATGTACATTTAATTAAATGTGATTAACTATACGTACATTATTTACAGGCAAGTACAGTAATGGACCTCATTGAGTGAGAAATTGCCGCCCAGACATTCAGCTCTAATGCAATATTTAATTCCACGATGCGTTTAAAAAAAAAAGTTCACGCCAAAATAAAGTCGAACGATTCCAACAGGGCTATTTTGTTCCCCTTACCAACCCTATAGTTCAAATTTTATTAATAGAAAAAAAAAGTGTAAAAATACAACATAAATTTATTTTCCGCAACTTTTTAATCGTATTTGGAGAGCTATGAAATCAGGCTTGATGGAAAAAAGGGCTCTAGATTTAGCCTTCCGAGAACCAATATAGGGATTTTTTTATAGGCTCATAATATGAAATTTTAAGATATTTGAGAACTAGCAGCATGCTTTCCTCTTTACCTTAAGATAAAAAAAAATTCGTAGTTTTCTTTACCATAGTTTGTTTATTGACATAATAAAGTTGGGCTGTAGGTGAAGAGCGAAAGGGAGTATAAGATTATAAAGAATAGATAGTTCCATAAAACAATACAGACCATTGTAGTTTAAACCGTATTACCTGACAGCAATAACAGAGGCCTTGAATACAACATTCATAATCAAATAGTAGTTAAATTTAATGGCTTTATAAGGTGAAATTTCACAGTATATAGATTTATTTTAATGTTACATGCTATTTGTAATTAATTTAATGGTTCGTTATAGTAAACATTCGCACAAACCTGAAGCACTAATATATTACACAGCAAATATCTTTAATTCACGATGAATAAATGATTTATTATTATTATTACCACTGCGTCTTACTACCCGTTCGGGTTATACGCACGTACACTAATGTGTAATGGTAAGGTGATTAAATGGAGGACCTACAGTCTAACGTGGGATCCGAACCACGGTAGAGGCCTGGAATTCCCCACATTCACAAGATGTCTTGTCAGAGGTGAAGGAAGGGTTTGGCAATCAGATAAATCTGTTCCGGGACCCAGGATTGAACCCCGGACCCCAACACAGAAGTCTGACACCTTACCCCTAGTCCATCAGGCCACCCAATGTACGATTTAAAAAATGTATATTGTCATCTATGTTATATATGTCAGACTATTTATTTTACTAATATTTTTAGACTAAGGGGAAGGGGTGTGATTTAATTTAAAAAAATAATTAAACTCTGGGGTTTCTTGAGAAAGGTGTTAAAACAATGAGATGGAAAAGGTTAAAAAACCACTGTGTTTTTTTAGACCAAAACGTTATCAGTCCCCCCTCCACCCCCACACAGTTCTTTAGCTTAGCACATTCAACCTCTCCTTTTAAATAAGGTGAATACACAAAAGAAAGGAATATGAATAAGAGATCAAATTAATCTAAGCTTGTTTTTACGTCTCTAGCCCCTTAACCGTCCTGTGGCTGCCCCCACGGACAACACACGTGCTCGGCGGGACAGCATACTCTCTACCTCTGTACTGATTAGGAAAAAATTACGCCCTCCTATCAATCATCACACCATTAGGTGGTAAAAGTGCACCCCACACACTGTTTTACACACTTACAAAACAAGTCCGCTCAAGGACCTAGTAAAGTGTTTGAAGAGTCTAGCCTCTGATTACCAAACCCTTCCTTCACCTCTGAGAAGACATCTTGTAAATGTGAGGAATGCCAGGCCTCCACCGTGGTTCGGATTCCACGTTAAACTGTAGCTCCTTCATTTCATCTCACAATCAACCTACCATTACACATTAGCGTAAGTTCGTACAACCCGAACGGGTAGTAAGACGCGGTGCTAATAATAATAATAATAATAATAATAATAATAATAGTCTAGCATAGATTAAAAAATGGAGTAAAAGGTCATCAATAACTAGTTTGGTAACTTCAATTTATACGTTCACATCAAATGCTTACAGATACAGAGTAATCTTTATTTAATTAAAAAACCTAACCAAACCTAACCTAATCTAAACAGGCAAAGAGACAGTTGCGATGAATCTATGTACTTTGACCTCCTCAAGACCTCACGATGTGCGATTTGAAATACCCACCCTCCTTAACAAAAGGATGCGATGAACCGATCTACGCCGGTGACAATGGTAGGCTCACGAGGGAAGTGATAAAACTGCGTCCACACGACCTTGTTAAAATTATTTAGGCGGGACAAACAAGGTCATGTGAGCGCACTTTTCTCACCTATTAGTGTGATGACTCTGGCGAGGGAACAGTTTCCCCTGTTTTCTGGGAAGGCCCAGTTTTTGTGAGGGTCTCGTTTAGAAGCTTCCTCTCTTCTTCCAACGAGTTTATACACTCACTATAATTGTTGTGCCTTGAAAATATTGACTTGCTTTTTAATTTTACCTTTTTCTTGTTTCCTGTTCTAGAGATACATGTGCTAACACGGACTTTTTTAAATCTACATCCTGGCAGGAAGACTCCTACATGACATTTTAGTGACCAAGACAAATAGCCCGAGTTGTAAAGGATTTATAAAAAAAATACTTTTACAAATAAAATATTCTATTTCAAGATAACAAATAATAATTCGGTGACACTGTAGGATTATTTTTAGAATTATTGAAGGATTTATGGTTTTTATTTAAACGTTATATCTTTAAAACTCTGTCGGTCTAGGGGTAAGGTGTCAGACTTCTATGCTGGCGGCCGGGGTTCAATCCTCGGTCTCGTCAAAGATTTATCTGATTACCAAACCCTTCCTTCACCTCTGACAAGACATCTTGTGAATGTGTGGGAATGCCAGGCCTCCACCGTGGTTCGGATTCCACTTTTAACTGTAGGTCCTCCATTTCGTCTCACAATCACCCTACCATTGCACATTAGCGTAAGTGCGTATAACCCGAACGGGTAGTAAGACGCGGTGATGATAATAATACTAATAATAATTAACATGAGAAATCTTATCTTGACCGACCGTGACGTCACAGGTGGGCAAAGTCCTTTAAGGTGGATTGGAATGAAACATCAGTTAAGGTGAGTCGCCCCCCCGCCCCCCCCAGCTAATATGACCAAATACTTTTTTTTCAAGCCAAAATAAAAAAAATACTGTTCCAATAAATCCGTTTAGTTTAGTTTTCTATACAAATAATTATGTGAATATTTATCAAACGAATTTGGTCAGAACAGTTTTTTTCCATTCTAAAAAGTTTCTATTCATGACATATATTCAAGAGAATGTTGATATCACCATGTGTAGAAAACTAAACTAGACGTAAGTATACTATAGCAATATGTTGTTTAAAAACCAACTCCAAGGTGTGAGCCCGCAAGCAAACTATACCGGATGAGCGGTCGCCGCATGTTGGTGAAGATAGTGCCAACATTTGTGGACAGAGGTTGTTAATGGTCAGCACAACAAACCCTCCTTACGTCAAACTCAGTTTTCTAGAACGGAGCCACTACTTATTTATTCAAGTTAAGTTGGTTAAGAAATAATATCTGTCATAAAAACGAAAAAAAAAAAAAATTATGGACGTAATTTTTTTTTAGCACCGCGTCTTAATACTCGTTTAGATACACTTATGGTTTTAAGGATGAGGAAGGTTATATTTATAGGAAAAGTACCCGCATTTGCGTGGAGGGAAAGTGGTGAAACCATTTTAGAAAAAACACCCTCAGTACAAACAATCGAGATTCTAACCTCGATCTCCCAGTTATAGGCAGTCTCGTCTACTGCAAGAGTAGCGCTTTAGACCACGCGACCACCGAAGCGGGTTTGATAGCATTGTATTAGATTATTATTGTCTTTTGATGGCTATTGGTAATATCTCCTTTGACGTATGAATACATGAAAGTGTATCTATTAACTTTTCTACCTGTCAGATATGGTTCTTCTAACGAAAATTGGACTGTAGCAGTCCTGCCAGCAGCGCGAGATCAAGACTACCTATTTGTTTTCTTTTCCCGACGCATGCGCTTTGACAGTTTCAAGAGAGCCTATATTTCACTCAAACAAAGTTTATACTTATCAATTATTAGAGATAATCTTTCATCTAATTTGCATACCTGCTTTACCCCACATGTAAATACGGTAGCTATGGACACAAACAAACAAGTCGAATGAATTGATTTAATGGCTCGCAGGGATATTCCCATGTTTCAAACAAACTTGTCAGATTAAATTAATTTGACCTCGGTGGTCTTTGAGTAATGTGCTCGCCTCAGGACCCGATGTTATTGGGTTAAAACCCAGCCGGGGTCGACGTATTTTTTCTCGAGCGATAAAAAAAATCCGTAGCAAAACTTCCATCGGAGTTGAATACCTTGTATCGATTGTTTATAATCTTTGGTTGATGTTTGCTACCTTACATCCATTGTTTATTATCTTTTATCGATGTTGAATATCTTGTATCTATTGTTTATAATCTTTGGTTGATGTTTGCTACCTTACATCCATTGTTTACAATCCTTTACCTTTCACCCATTGTTTATTATCTTTTATCGATGTTGAATATCTTGTATCAATTGTTTATAATATTTGGTTGATGTTTGCTACCTTTCATCCATTGTTTATTATCTTTTATCGATGTTGAATATCTTGTATCAATAGTTTATAATCTTTGGTTGATGTTTGCTACCTTCCATCCATTGTTTATTATCTTTTATCGATGTTGAATATCTTGTATCGATTGTTTATAATATTTGGTTGATGTTTGCTACCTTACATCCATTGTTTACAATCCTTTATCTTTCACCAATTGTTTATAATATTTTATTGATGTTTGCTACCTTCCATCCATTGTTTATAATCCTTTACCTTTCACCAAATGTTTATTATCTTTTATCGATGTTGAATACCTTGTATCGATTGTTTATAATATTTGGTTGATGTTTGCTACCTTACATCCATTGTTTATTATCTTGTATCGATTGTTTATAATATTTGGTTGATGTTTGCTACCTCACATCCATTGTTTAAACGTTCTAGAAAGGTTCTCCTCGAGCTTATTCGCCCTACCTTGTAAAAGGAGACCCGACTTGAGGTCACAACTGGACCACAGACCCTCGGCGGACTGGTCAGGCGCTCCGAAAAGAGAGGGATAATCCGAGACGACATCCTCTCAACATGTTACTCCCACCACCCCACCCCCGTCTTCTTGCAAGTGGTCACAAACATCGCTCGTCTGACCAAACCTTTTGGTTCAGAAACATTTTATAAACAGATTCACCCGCACTTTTGAGCCTAGCGTTAGTCTGGACTTGTTTTGTTTTACCGATGACAGGAAAGACGGGTTTCGAGCCCTCAGCCGGGTGTATTATGGGGGTGATATTTTCCCATCACCTTTTTTCCCCTGCTAGTGTGGGTTAAATTCCTCTAAGCCACTCTCCTATTTCTAGCCCTTAGACTAAGTCATTGAACTCACTTCGAATAGAAAAAAATAAATATTATAATATTTAGCACCGCGTCTTACTAACCGTTCGGGTTATAAATTTTAAGTACTAATTACTCTAATGAGGAATTGGGAAGGTTGAATTAGAGGAAGTGAACCCGCATTTGCGGGGAGGGAGAGTGGAAAACAATTTAGGGACCGACCCCCCCACCCCCCAGTTCACCCGACCGAGATTCGAACCTCGATCTCCCCATCCTCGGCGGTCGAGCTCATCACGACAAGCGCGTTAGCCAACTGCGCCACCGAGGCGGGTAAAAAAATAAATTGTCGTCAGAATACGTATGCTTCTGCTAGTCGAAAATAAGAACACAATAGTTTATTATTATTGGATGCTTTACGTAAAGTTTGTCTCCTAGGTGGGAAATGACCTTGTGTTTAACTGATAAGGTTGGCTGCGCGTTATTGGACTAAACTCCTTGCCCGGTAGACCACAGATAGATTCCCGTCTGGGTGTATAATGTGATTTTTGTCACATCTTTACTTTTCTCATACTATGCTTTTTACTTTCTCTTAACTCATCGGTGTTAGAAGTAATGTAATCGATTGGGGGGAGGGGGTGGGGGGCGAGATAGAACTAAAGTTTTGATAAATTTCAACGTTTCATGAGCCCCTGAAACTGTAAAAGTGGTCTTCGCGATGCCATCTGTTAGTCTGTCTGTTGACCTAGAGCCAAAACAAGCTTACCAATTGGGCTGAAACACGGTTTCTAGGTTTGCTATAAGGTTTTCCCTGGGAGTTTTTGTAATTAGATATCTAACCATAAAATTAAAGGTAGTTTACTAAAGGGCAAAAATAGAATATATATATATTCTCAAAATAAAACATAAGGATTTTAATTAAAATTCGTATCCAGGCACTGTTTACCATTACAAACAAAATGGCAAAAGAGCCTTCCAATTTTGCCGTGAAAGGTAATTTCACATACATCCTAGGGTTCTTTTTACACGCCAAAATCGACACGGGGACCAACGGCTTTACTCCCCGCCATAGGAAGTTGTGCTACGGATTTTTATCGCACAAGAAAAATCTGTCGACCAAGACTGGGTTTTAATCCACGAATATCGGATCTTAAGGCGAGTACTCTACCCCAAGACCACCAGGTTTACCCCAACCCACTATAATACTAGAAATGTATACAACCCGAACGGTTAGTAAGAAACGATGAACACAATTTTAAAAAAAAATCCCTTTCTTTTTTTTTACAAATATTTTCTTCATCCACAGATAAGCTCGTCGGTTGCATGACTTCAACTTTCACCCCTTTTTTTTCTCCATAAGACTGACAAAATAAAAATACGAAGTAAACAATTCAAGATTTTTTTTAAAAATGAATAAAAAAAGGTGGAAGGGTATTAAAAAAAATAAAGTGCAGAAGTGGAGACTTGCCCGAAGCTAACCATATGTGGCGGGGTGAATGACCTAACAACGTCTGAGCCACAAGAGTCTTCATTTGGGGTTTACTGACAGGAAGATGCGAGTAGACTCAGGGGTCGGAAACTAGTCGATAGTGATCGACCGGTCGATCTCGCTAGAAAACAACATCGTCATTTGAGTCTTCTAAACACGTTTTATTTACTCCGACCCGCCTCGGTGGCGTAGTTTGCTAACGCGCTTGTCGTGTTGAGCTCGACTGCCGGGGACGAGGAGATCGAGGTTCGAATCTCGGTCGGGCGAACTGGGGGAGGGTGTTTCCTAAACGGTTTTCCACTCTTCCCTTCACGCAAATGTGGGCTCACATCCTCTATATTAAACCTTCCCAATTCTTAGCCCATTAGATTAATTAGTACCTAAGCGTATAACCCGACATGGTAGTAAGACGTGGTGCTAATTATTATATGTTTTAATATAAAAGGTGAGGCCATTAATATTTGAGAAAATATTGAATTAAATGAATAAATATAAAAGGTAAAGACATAAGAAAAAAAAACTAGATGGAGAGCACGAGATCTTTGGTTAGTTTGTAAGTCACTCCGAGCTCAAAAAGGTTACCTACCCCTGGAGTAAAGGCTCTAGTTCTTTATTTATTTTTTCTAAATCTCTAGTGTGCTCTGAACACACGAAAATCGTGTGTGTGTGTGTGTGTGTGCGCGCGCTCGCCATGTTTTTAACGCGGTAAAAAAAAAAGACTTTTTGGTTTTTTAAACACCTCATCTTAACCCCCGTTGCGGGTCACAAGTCTATGTACTAATTAGACAAATGGATGAGGGCAGGTTGGTGACCCGGTGGTCTAGGGGGGGGGGGTAAGGTGTCGGGACTTCTGTGCTGGAAGTCCGGGGTTCAATCCTCGGTCCCGGCACAGATTTATCTGATTACCAAACCCTTCCTTCACCTCTGACAAGACATCTTGTGAATGTGGGGAATGCCAGGCCTCCACCGTGGTTCGGATCCCACGTTAAACTGTAGGTCCTCCATTTCATCTCACAATCACCCTACCATTACACATTAGCGTAAGTGCGTATAACCCGAACGGGTAGTAAGACGCGGTGCTAATAATA
>CABFVX010002186.1:105625-116296 GCA_902151425.1 Timema shepardi | reverse complement strand
CCTCCCGCATTATTTTCAAAATAAAATATAGCCTATGCTACTCGCTGATAATGTAGCTTTATATTGGTGAAATAATTTTTAAAATCGGCCTAATAGTTTTTGAGTTTATCCATTACAAACAAAAAAAAATCAAATCTTTCGTCTTTATAATATTAGTGTAGATTAGTTAGAGGAAATAGTTCTTTTTTTGGGTGATAGAGATAATAATATTTTATTACATATAGGCCAACAAATATTTAATTCCAAAACCTATATGTAAATATTAGTAATATCTATATATTGTGGTAATACTCATTAATAAAAAAAGCTGAGACATAAAACTGGAAAAAAAATAAGAAACCATATTTGGAAAGCTTTGAGATGTGGAGCTGAAGGAGATAGGACAAGGGTGAGATATGGGGTGAAAAATTAAGAAGTTCTAAGAAGAGTAAATGAAAAGATAACCACTCCACAAGGTGGTTATACGAAGAAATACAAACTAGATGGGTCACATTATGTTAAGAAATGTCTTATGGACTGATGTCTAAGGAAAGGTAGAAGGGATACGTTGATCAAGAAAATGATTATTAAAATGATGCATGACCTTAGACAAGGAAATAAGATGAATTTACAATATATAAAGAAGGAAGTTGCTTATAGAATGTATTGTAGGAATTAATTTGTACAAGACTATTTTCTTTTCGAAATATTGCACCCATAGTAATAATATCAGTAACTAATATTATAAAATGAGATTTTACCCTTGAAGAGTTATCTTCTTTTTTTTATCATGTTGGTTCCCAGTACATAGGGAATCCTATTAAGTCTCCCTTAATGGTTACCCTCTACACCAGAGGTGTTAGGTCTTTTTTGAGGTCCAAGAGCCAAAGTTTCTGTCTACTGTTGGATCGCGGGCTTCAATACTGTGCCCACAATATTTGGATTGATGGCTATTTTTAAATTATTCGTATCGGCTCATTCTTATACACTTGGGCCAATCAAACATACACGGTGCAGGTTCGTTGTTAGATTGCCTGCGGTATCTTTCTGGTCGTTGCTGTGCGTCTCGCACTGCTACATATAGCCCCACGGCTTCTTTGGTGCTGATTGACAGCTCACAGCTGACTCCTGACAGTCAACATACCTAAATTTTGACTGTCATAAGTGACAGTTGCTAAAAACGTGTTTTTGCAGATCATCTGGTTCGGCGTAGGGATACATAATTTGGTCTGGTAACTTTTTAAAGTTGTCATCTGTCAGATGTGATCTGTCAGTCAGCACCAAAGAAGCCATGGGGCTACTGTAGGTTGGCTTCAGAAGAGGCCCACCGTCTGCAGGCCATGCGGTTAGTTTAGGAGATAGCCGCGAGAGACACGCTGGTCACGTGACTGAAGGCTGCTCTATGATTGGCTCACCTCCCAAACCAGCAGGGATTCAAACACGAGAGACCTATCAAAGGGAAACCAACAGCCGAGACATCAGTGACGTCATTTTCCAGCAGCGTGCCCTGCTAGGCACCTAGCAAGCGATCTAGCAACGAATCCTGCACTGTGTGCTCACACTAGGGAGTAGTCCTGTCACCTGTAGGTGAAATTTATTGTCAACTATATCTGTAATTTGACGTTTCAATGTAGTCTATGTTTACTAATATAAAGCCATTCTTTGACATTAATGTTTACCCTCTTCCGGATGAGCTATAAGCTTGAAATTTGGCAAACTTATAGCTTCTAGACTGTAACTCACGAGAAAAATTCCAAAAATAATAATTCCAAAAATTTAACACCCGAAAAAAATTCAAAATGTCGGAGCAAATTTAAAGTCGGTGTGGACCTTTCTTTGTAGGTCTTATTTGGCTAAACGGTAGGACCTATCAAAAAAAGGCTCTGGAATTACATTATTTTACATACACTTGCAAAGAAAACTCGATGGGGGGGTGGGGGGGTTTGGGGGTGGAGCCTCCAACGATCAAAGCCAGTGTTTGTATAAAAACGTATTACTTATCTTCACGTGAAAGTCAAAAATCGTTTATAAAATAACGTACAGTACGTATCCATTTTATTAATTTATTATATGATATATATATATAATCTGTATTTGTCTTTTTTTTTCTATTTAAATAATTTTATACGAACCATAAGCCATCGGGACGCAAAAAAATGTCATCGCAGGCCGCTTGTTGAATATCCCTGCTCTACATCAAGCCTGTTCAATTCAAGGCCTCCGAGTTAATTCTTTGCGCCCCACCCGCTCAAATTTAAATGACTCAAATTGCAGAAATAAACAACAAACCGGGCTCTTGCCTCTGATGTGAATATTATTGCTCGCTAAGTTCCGTGTAGATTCCAGAATAGTTTTATATTACTTGTATGATATATGGATGGCTGTGGGTGTGGGTGTCGGTGTGTACCATGTTTATATATTGGTATTATAGATTTCATGTATAGCCTCCAGCCCATTCTCCAAAAACTTATGCGGCCCTCAGTTGAGGAAAGGTTGTACAATGTACATTCGACATGCCTGCTCCAAACTCTACAATACAAAGTAATCTTAGAATGAAAACCTCTCACGTAATCTCCATGAAAATTGATATACTAATTAAAATATAGTTATAGAGTCACCTAGGTGATAGAATAGTCTAAGGAAGGAATGTCCAACCATTTTCCAGCTGAGGTCGGCTTAATCTTTTCTCCCAATATAAAAAACAACTTATTTTTTTGTTTTATTTCTGCCATCTGAAGTATTTAAATCTGATATAGCTGGCCGGACACAACAAAATTGGGAACATGGTTTGGACAATCCTGGCCTAAGACGTCACTCTAAAAAAAATTACCTCAAGGTGGGAGTATTGGGGACGTGGGTAAAAGTCACAGTTTGTGCAGATCTTATATATATATATATTTTTTTTTTTCAAATAAATCAAATATTGTTCTAGTAGAAACATAATTTAATTTTCTTTACATGTTGACATCAACAGTTCTTGAATATGTCTATGGTGTCCTAGAATTTAATGACAATTTTTTTCTATTTCTTTCAAAGAGTTATTATAATCTAGGTAACCTGGCGGTCTAGGGATAATGTGTCAGACTTCTGTGCTGGCGGCCGGGGCTCAATCCTTGGTCCCGGCACAGATTTATCTGATTGCCAAACCCTTCCTTCACCTTTGACAATACATCTTGTGAATGTGGGGAATGTCAGGCCTCCACCGTGGTTCGGATTCCACGTTAAACTGTAGGGCCTCCATTTTAATCTCACAATCACCCTACCATAACACATTAGCGTAAGTGCGTATAACCCGAACGGGTAGTAAGACGCGGTGCTAATAATAATATGATAATCTAATGCCACCCGCCTCGGTGACCTCATTGTTTAAGGCGCTACTAAACTGCTGATGACTGGGAGATCGTGGTTCGATCCTGGTCAGGTGTGCTTAGGGTTGTTTTTCCTTAACGGTTTCATAAGCGTACAACCAGTATGGTTAGTAAGACACAGTGATCTCTATCCCCCTCTCTTTCTTTTTATCTCTCTCACTCTCTTTATGTATAAATAAAATATACAAATAATGTCGGCGCTATTCTCATACCAGATATTCAATAACAGTTGAAATCCCCATGTGAATAAAATTGAACTTTGTTTTTATTGGAGCAATACTTTATTTATTTTGGCCAAACAAATGTTTCGCTATGAAAACTGCAATAACATTGGACTTTTCTCGCGTACCCCTCTACCCCACTATAAACACGAACCATAGTCAGAGTGGGCAAGGCATCAACGCAAACATACTCCCATGTGAGATGTGTGGTGCAGAATATATATGTATAAGTATGACTCGCTTTGCTCGTTGGGGGGGCTCCACCCCGAAACCCCCGGTGAGTTTTCTTTTCAAGTGGATGTAAAATAATATAATTCCAGAGCTCTTTTTATGATAGGTCTTACCGTTTAGCCACAAGAGACCTCCAAAGAAAGGTCCGCACTGACTTTAAAGTTGCTCCGACATTATAAATTATTGTTTTGTGGAGTTAAATTTTTTTTACTTTTTTGGAATTTTCCCGTTGATTACAGGCTGTATTCAGGAAGTATGCTAAATATTTCCAGGAAATTGTTTGTTGAAAGGTTTTGATAAGAATGTTTAGTATTATTTTAATGCAATAGCAACTTTCATTAAGTAGGTATTTACTCAAATATGTATCCTTCGTTTACTCTTAAAGATGAAATGCTTACCTTGCTTGGTTCCACTATGGTGCAGCTTATAAATAAGGCCATGGTGTAGTCTGTCAAGGTAAGCATTCTGCCTATCAATGTAAATAGAGTGGACAGTGATACTGATTGGTATGTTGGACTTCAAACACTACTTTAAAAACTACATTCTGATTTTAATAGGAAGACCATTATTTGAAAAGTGGGAACTAATTTTATCCACGATGTTGAGGAAAAGGTTATTACATACAAAATCTTAGCTCGTTAAATGAATAATGTAATACTAAATTACATTAAAGGATTTATGTTAAATCAATTTGATATTAATAAACGAATTGTCTTAAGGTTGAAACCCAGAGGTATACATTTTTTATAAAACTTTATTACACGACTAGTAGCTCTGAAGAAATTGTCTCTCAGTCGTCTATTTCACTGTGTATTTAGGGCAGTATTTAGTAATTAGGACATTTAAAAAAGTTGTGACACAATAAAGCAATAAATGGATAGACGTGAGAAGGAAATAGATAGGCATAGAATTACGACGTTAAAGTAATTTTCCTGTGGGAATCTAATTAAACCAACTAGTAACCTAGTTTAGGTGAAAATTTAATATTCTTTGACGTGAACAGATCAATTCCTTTCTAATATTTTGATACACATTTTCTAGCTAAATTCTCTACTTTAATTAGATAGTACATTCATTTTACAAGTTTAACCAACATCAACGATAGTGTTTTCCCTTTTCAACTTATTAACAAACAATATGGTAAAACCACAAGCAAAATAACTTGCGCAGATACACGTCTCAAATATTGTGCACGCTTTAATAGTGAGTGAAAACCTTCCGCGGGGTGAAATTGTCCCTTGAAAATACACATTAGATAAGTTTCACACTGAGTTATTTACAAGTATTAGCTTTTTATTTTATCACCGTGTCCTACTAGCCGTTCGGGCTATACGCTTGTGTACTAATTACGATAGCCTGTTAGGGATTAGGAGGTCTTAATTTAGAGAGAGTGTACCTGAATCTTCGTGGAGGGAGCGTGGAAAACCATTAAGGAAAGATCACTCTCAGTACACCCGACTGCGATCGAACCCCGATCCCCCAGTCTTTGGCAGGCGAGAGTAGCGGTTTATACCCTGTGATCACAGAAGATGAATGATTTATTTAAGTATGCCGTTAGTGTATTTTATTAGTTAGAAATTTTTTTTCCAAACCACATTCTACAATCCACCGGGGTTATTCCCATTTAACTACACAAATGAGTTAAGTAGAATGGAGGTAGAATTTAGAGGAATTGTAGCTGAAATAGTGTGAAGAGACGGTAGGAAAGCGTTTAATAAAAACCATAGACACTGCACTTGGCCGAGAATTTAGCCCCACCCTCCATAAAACCAGACTATCTTATGTTGACCTTTGGTCTTCTTGCACCCCGATGACGATCTATCAGACAGATTAGATTATCCTTGAAATTAATAGCTATATTATTTTTATTTTCCTTGAGAAGGTCATAAAACCTTGTATTATAATCCTAACAACAAAAAAGCCGGACCTCTTAGTATAGTGGTCAGCATTCCTCGTTAGAAATCTAGAGGTCCAGATTCAATTATTGGTGGTAACATAGATATTTTTCCCGAAGAATAATACTACCTATGGACACCATGGTCTGGTTAATTCGGCTTAAGTTTGGTTTGAGACTTCTATTGGTACCACATAAACATCATGATCATCACATCACTTCATCAGATCAAAGTAACCGTTCATGCGTGGGGTACCAACCTCAGAAGACCTCCACTATCGGTAGAAGACCAGGAATATTAAGCCAACCAATCCTGGCGTTATACGTTTAAAAAGTATTTGTGCTAATTTCACATGGATAAAGGGATTAAATTGTTACCACTCTTTAAGGCGATTGGCCCTTTTCATTTGGCGTGGTAATGCAGAGCTATGGGAACAAACTGTTATTTTGAAGAATATTTATTGTGTTGCAATTTTCTTTTCGGAATCGGTTTCTTCAAGAATAGAAGTATGTTGATTAAGCTATACTTTTTATAAACACACCTCCAGTATAATTTTAAGAGTGATAAAATATTGATAGAATCGACATTTTTCAATAGAAAACTGCCGGCTCTATAGCAAAAAATAAGAAAATGTAACAATTAATAAACATCGATACATTATCTTAGAAGAGGTGTTGAAAATATTAACATACAAATTTCACTCGTTTTCGAGAAAACCGATATTTCCAAACTTATAATTTTTCTGCAAGACCTGACCGGTAGTTGTGCCATCTACGGTTTCCGTGACCCATCTGTTCTTGTTGACGCGGAAGAATACTTTGGTTGGTAGTGAAGCCACGCCACGCCTTTCACCCTCCCGCCCACCATCCCACAAAATAGGTTTTAGACTTGCACTCGATAGGGCCAAGGGCATTAAGAATAAATCTTTTTTTTCTTTCGATTTACCCTTCTATGTCTCTACGGTCATAAGTATCTATGACATGTTGTCAACCTCAGTGGCTTTGGGGTAAAGTTCTCACTTCAGGACCCGATGTTTGTGGGTTCAAACCCAGCTGTGGTCGATGTATTTTTCTTGAGGGTTACAAATCCGTAGTACAACATCCTTCACAGGGGAAACAAATTTGTTGGTCCCATGTCAATTGTGGGGTGTAAAAGACCCCTCTAAGTTATGTGAAAATACCTCTCACGGCAAAATTGGTAGACCCTTTCGCTCTCACTCATAGAAGTTAGTGTTCTTATATAATCTGTCTTTTCAGAAAAAAACAAGTAAATACCCCAAATTTTAGAATAGAAATAACTAATTCAACGTGTTCGTGTTTAATTTCCGGTTGGATTCCTTAAGTAAATATTTATCAGGACGTTGATGAGATGATTGTAGTCTAAAATGGTGACCTGGTGGTCTAGGGGTGAGGTGTCGGACTTCGGTGCTGGGGGTCCGGGGTTCAATCCTCTGTCCCGGCACAGATTTATCTGATTACCAAACCCTTCCTTCATCCTGTATTAATCCCAACTTGTGAATGTGGGGAAACCCAGGCCTCCACCATGGTTCGGATCCCAAGTTAAACTGTAAGTCCTCCATTTAATCTCACAATAATCCTACCATTACACATTAGTGTAAGTGCGTAGTAAGACACGGTGCTAATAATAATAATTATTGCAGTCTACGATAGTCACACATTCTCAGGTGATAATAATGACCATATCGTGTTTTTGTGTTTTAAACAATTAATAGCCAAACTATGATATTGTAATATTGTAGTATTGTATATTTCCCCATGCTCTGATTCCTAATTACAGAGTTGCGCTTATTAAAACTATTCTCGTGTTTATAAACAGATAAAATCGTGAAAACGAAACTTGTGTATGTTTACTTCTACGGACGTTCGAAAGAAACCACAATGTAATCAATATTTTCAGCGTAACATGTTTTGACAGGATCAGCATAATGGATGCTAATTGGTATGATTATAGCCCAATTATTGTTAGAATTGTAATTTAATGCAACGTTCGCATGTCATTGTTGTTTAAATCGACATGTGATTAAAAAAAAAAGTTGAATGGTTTATTTTGTATGAGAGAAATATGTTTGGCGTTGGTTAGCCACAGGGTATGCGATAAATATTTCATGAAATATAAATGTATTATCTATCACAGTTTTGTAGAAAAAAAACAGTTAATGCGCACTATATTATAATATATATCAACAGGGGTTGTTACTAGTAATTATGAGTCTAGTTAGAATGTTAGATCAATAACAATTATGCTACAGTGATAAGTACCTACCATGAAACTCGAAATAAATAAAATAAATCCTAATGGACCTATACTTTTCCGAAATTAAACTTTAAAATATTATCCTGGAAAATTTAAGTACAGTGGTTGTTTTATTATTTTTAGTAAACATTATGAATATAAGTTTAAAAAATATAGCTAAGATAAGATATTTCTAAAATAAATTATTGAAAATAATCTGCCTTTGTAAAATCATTTATAAATCGATTTATTTAAGGTTTAGTTTCTAAAAAATTTGATTATGTAAACACATCACTTACAAATGTAGCCTAAGACAATACATTTAATACAACACACCTAATCGTATCGCTTAATAGTCAATAGAAGAAAGAACCTCTATCAAATATTACATATTTTCGTTAATCATAATTTGAATTGAGATAGGAAATACTAGATTGTGATCAGCCACTATAAAAAGCTGGTTAGAAGAAACACACTCATTTAGGGCCAATTTTATAGTTGGGAATTATTACGCCTCAAGCGCAGCGCTATTCGAAATACATGAGGACACCTGCATGGACCAGAATATAAAACTGGTCTATTCCAATCTGGTATATTTAGGTGTCGTCCTATATTTAGTATAGCAACGCGCATATTAAGTCTATGAAACTAGCCCATTGGTAATTTTGACCAATTTTTCTAAAATAAATTATCAGTAGCCCTCCATTAGTTTTCCTAGAAATAAAAACGATTTTTTATAATAATTTAAAACACTCTTTAAGATATATATTTTTAACAAAAAAATATAGCCAATTTTAACATTTTAAAAATATTCAAAAATCCAGTCATCAGTAACATCATTGGATGATTTTTTCTAATAGCATAATAAACAAACATCATTATTTATTATGTCGATCACTCCCTAGATGTAAATTTAAAGCAAAATCATGATATACCTGCCCAAAATTTTTTAGTTTTTAGCTATGTCATCAGTAAACTCTTCTTAATCTGAATGATAGGTTTGAAATTTAATAAAACACACCCAGGTTCATGACAATATAATATAAATATCAAAATTGAACAAAACACACTAAGCCGTTTGATCTGTAACTCAAAGACCAGGCAGGCATACATGGGGACAGGCATATTAACAAGAGCCACTTTTTGTTTTTGTTTTGGAGGCTCATAAAACGTTAAGATTCATCATAATAGTAAGGTCAAAAGTGTGTACGATTACAATAAACTATCTACATGAGAAAGTAATGATGTGTACATTAGCCCCATGGCTTCTTTGGTGCTGAACGACAGCTTTGAAAAGTTACCAGACCTAATTATGTATCCCTACGCCGAACCATATGATCTGCAAAAACATGTGTTTAGCAGCTGTCACTTTTGAGGGTCAAAATTGTGGTATATACCTAAATGTTGACTGTCAGAAGTCAGCTATGAGCTGTCAGTCAGCACCAAAGAAGTCATGGGGCTACTGTAGCAACAAAACTGATTATTTCTATCTCTAAATTACCAGTATTCACAGAGCCCACTTTTGCACATTCATTCCTTAGTTTGAGTGATGATTTGCCGTTCTAATTATTGTATACTCACTGTGTATCTAGAAATAAACCAATAATTACATATTGTATCACTCCCCGTTCATTGTAGGCAACCTGTCACATCTATGTGCGAAACAAGTTACCTTATTAAACTGTCTCTCGGCACAAACACAAAGCAACTGCTCAAACAGTGATGTACTCCAACAATGTAGTTATTTTATAATAAACTGCAATTATCGTTACGTGATTACTTCTGATATTGAGAAAGCACTTTTTCCGAATAAACATTATTCATTCATTCAACAAATGTTCTTAAAAAAAACTTTCAAATAAGCTTTTAGCTTGTGGGTTTTTTTAAAATAAAATTTTAACTAAGAGAGTTAATTATTGAATAAAAAGTTGAATCTAGATAACCACTTCAAAATCGTTAAAGTAATTTAAGAAGTAATTAACATTTTCGAGGATTAGTCGATAGTAAGGTACTTTACTGGAAGACAAATCGACAAAAGGGACGGACAAACGGAATTTCTTAAGTCGAAAATGCTCTTGGTTACAACACTGTCTAAAAGATAAAGTGATAATAATGTTATGTTCGTGATATTTTACTATATAAACTTCATTAAATAAAATACATATTTAATTAAAATTTATTACTTGCATAATTTACCATTTTATTTTCATGAAGTTTTAAAGGTAAAACAATAATGGTTTATCATGACACACGCGAGGGATAATTATAGTTTTAATCAGTGTGTGGCTAGATTAGGCTAAATTCTTAATCACTGATGTTCTGTTTTGTTATTCAAAATAAGCAAATTTTAAGGGGGGGGGGGCGGAAGGGATAGGAGAGTGTGATTTAGTGCCAGTATTTTTAATAGTTTGTACAAACAAAATAATTGTGGGTGGGGGAGCTAAAAATATATCTAATATTACTTTAGTATAGATACATTTTAATTTCATGTTTTATAGATTATAGCAACTTTTGAATATTTGTCATGGACATCACGGTATTTAATTAGGAACGTTTTTAATTAAGAGAGAGTCCTAGTAAAATAGTACATTTCCCATATCAGATGTTTAAAAACAGTTTGGTTTCTTTTCTTCGCATAATAATCTAAACGTACATAGGTACTGAAGCAAATATTTCGACCAAAAATATATTTTTTTGTATTTATAAAAATTTGAAAAAAAAAAA
>CABFVX010002186.1:66162-105598 GCA_902151425.1 Timema shepardi | reverse complement strand
CCCCCCCCCCCCCCCCAAAAAAACCATAACTATTAATAATAAATTTGAGTTTGTACGTCTAATAATATTCCAGCATGTAATTTATTACCTGCTATATAAGGAATAACAGTGACCTACGCGCTTTAGTGGCCGAATGGTCTAAGGCGTCACTCTCTTGTTGGACTAGTCTACTAAAAATGTGGGATCAGGACTCGTATCTTGCTTGGGTTTACTGAGGGTGGATTTTTCTAAATGGTTTCCTACTCTCCTTCCAATCCAATAAGGATATATCATCTCTAACTCTAACTCCTTATCCCTACTCCACTAGATTAATTACCATATTTTTTTTCGTATAACCTGAACAGGTAGTAAGACCCGGTAATAAAAATATTCGTAAAAAAAAAGAACAAACAAAGCTCGCCAGTATGTTGAAAGCGCCAGTAAATTCCCTCCCTTCACCAAACCTCTGACCGAGCAGCGCGATAGTAGTATTCCTCCTCTAGTTACATGTCTGGTGTCGAGAGGTTGGCACCTCGTACTAACACCCTCCCCCCCACCCCCCACCTTTCTCATAATGGAGAGTGACCGCCATCACTAGTTAAGGACCATGCACTTGTCGGCTCACGTTTCTAACACTACCCCCATCACTCCCCCCATCACTCCCCCCTTCACAACCCCTTCACATTCTCTCACCACTCACATCAGCCCCGCTAAGTATCACCTAGTAATCTCCCCCTCCCCCTACCCCCCACTCCCTCCTGAATATGACAGCCAAGTACATTCCGTTCCAAAGGAAGATTACCACGTGTCCACATGATTAGAAGGGTTGGCTTTAAAGTGGGGTATAAGGGGACTCGAGCAAATGTAAGTGTTTTTTTTGCATAATATTTTGTTAGCCAAAAATAAATCAAATCTTGTTCCAGTACCAACATAATAATATAATTTTCTTCACATGGTGATTAGATGACAAACTTTTTAAACGAAGAGAAAAAGTTGTCGTTTAATTCCAGGACACCCTTGACAAGAGCTGATTATCACCATATGTGGAATATTAAATTATATGTGTCTACTAAACAAATATTTAATTTACTTTGGCCAAATAAGTTTTGCTATAAAAACTGCAGAAACTCCGCCTTTTTCTCACATTCCCTTATATACCATCTTGAGTTTTAAGGATGAGTTAAGGTACAGTCCAATTTTCAAAAGGTTTTTTTAAAATTTTAATTATCAAATGTTTATGTGTACTAACCACGTTGAGGGTCAAATTGTCTGACGCATCACTCTTTTACAACAGAATGGACTACCGATCAGGGGTAGATTGGGCTTAAAATCCCAATAGGGTGCCTGTTTTTTTGTTGTTTTTTTGCCACAGCTTCACATAAACGCAGGTACATTTTCTTTAAATCCAACCTTTCTAATCCTTATCACATTAGCGTAATTAGTTAATTACGAATAACCCTAACAGGTACTAAGACAAGTCTACAAAAAACAAAAAAAGTGTTACTTTATAGATATTGAAGTATAAAATATAAAAATTGATAACTGTAGATCACATGACTTGGCGTATGAATACGTGAAAATAAATATACAGTAGTAGCTTTTCTAAATGTCATATACGGCTCTTCCTCTGAAAATTTAACTGTTCTAAGTGAGTCCTTGAGTACAAACGTTCTAAATGTTGGTGTTTAGACTAGGTGTGTCGCCTAAGGATAAATAAGGTGGTGAGGTTTTTAACATATATTCATAAAGCGTGGGGTAAGCAAACCTTTTAATTTGTTAAATTAACGTTATATCAGGTATTAGAGTGCAGTTTATTAACAGGATGATAATATAAGCACACGGCTTATAGGCTAACTTAATCCCAGAACAGAAACTATACTCAGTCCGCAGGAATATGAAAGAAGAAACACAAATTTAACCGACGGTTAATTTCTCGGCAAAGCTGAGAAATGGACCCAAGATTATTAGCTTATAAAGTTATATTTTATGAATACAACCCCATATTAATTTTTGCGTAGATTATTCACATATTTAGGTTAGTTTCGTTGAAATAATAAGGTCGAATTTAGAGAAAATGTATCCCAATTTACGTGGAGAAATAGTATATATATATAAAAATCAACTAAGTAGACCTAACCATAACTCGAACCTTGATCTTCCCGCCACTGATGAGCACATGGACTACATTTATAAGGTTATATTGTAGTTTATTCTACATGTCCATCCATGCGGCTTTTATTACCCGAATGGGTAGTAAGGAATAACTCACCGAGATAAAGAGAATTAAAAAATAAGATTTCAACCAATAGATTTTTTTGACAGTGACGTAATCAAGAATGGTAAAAAAAAATCTGCGCTTACTTCTAAAGTGTTAATATCCCACGTATAGAGCGGGTAATACACTATTATTTCAAGGTCTATTGTAGTACGGAATTAACCAGGCATTTGTAAGCCACGTAATCTGGAGAGGATTAGTAATAATGAGTTTTCAACCCGAGGGCTAGTCCTGATGTGTTTACCATCACTCCGTAGCTGGACATACACTCAACCCTTCGGCCAGTTAGAACTGCCCGCAACATCTGGGAGAAAGCACATGTCTTAAGGAAGTTAAGAAAGTGTGGTAGTTTCTCGTTGCTTTAAGCGCTGGATTTATACAAGCGAACGAGAAAGAACATACAAATTTTGACGGAAACATATTTTCACATATGTTAGAGGAATCTTTTATATCTAACAATTACTATGGGGCCGATGGCCTTACTTCCCCTGTGAAGGAAGTTGTGCTACTGGTTTTCATCACTCAGTAAAAATCTGTTAATCTCGGCTGGATTTGAACCCGTGAACAATCAGGTCCTGATGTGAGCACTTTACTCATAGACCGCCGAGATAAAGAATTAAATACTTATTACCCACTTCAATGACTGAATGATTTAAATAATAATTCTCATGTTGTAATGGCCTGCTGAAGGTTTGGAGATCGGGGTTCGAATCCTGGTTGGGTATACTGAGGGTGTTTTTTTTCTTCCTAAAATTGTTTCACACTCTCCTGCCATGAAAATACATTTAGATTTCCTTTTAAATGCTTTCTTTCTCATCCCCACCCCATTTTAGGAATGACCATACGAGCATATGTTTAACCTGAACTTCTAAACCAATTATATAGTTTTTTCTTAGAGACTTTTTCAATGGCTGATCAGCTATTCTTTGTGGTCAACTACTAAACACGCCAGGGAGACACTGATTTTACCCCAGATGACTGTACTAGTGCGCTAATTTGTAATTAGACTAGTCTTATTACGCAGATAATACAATTCATGAGGATAGCATTGAGTGGGTAGCGTTTGGTGATATGTAATACTCTGAGCTAATTTGTAGGTCATATTATGTGGATCTGGCTTGGTCTCTAAAATATAACACGTGAATTACAGAGTTAGCTAAACGTCAGCGTATTTATTTTCAAGACTAAAAATTACTGTTTTATATCTTCCTTCCAAATGAATGCTCCTTTATTTAATCTTGATTATTTTCCCCATCCATACTCCATTCGATTAAGTCATTAATACCCTAGTAAATAATATTACCCCTTAAGGTAATACAACTCAGATTTAATAGTTTTAATAATTTATTATGATTGGTTTTCAATTAGAAGTTTTAATTATACTCTCTTCAACTTTTATAATATATTTTGCCTATAAAAAACTAAATATTATTAAAATAGTAATTTGAATGTAATGTAATATTTGACTTATAAATATAAAGCCACTGCTACTTTCTAAGCAGAATTATATTGATTTTAAATATTAAATATAGTTAAATCAGTTATATTAGTAGTTAATTTAGCTGTAACTAACTTAAACCAAATGTTATATAAGATTTAATTAAAAGTATTTTACTAACCTTGAGCTATCAAACTTAAATTGTTTATTAGAAAATTCTATTTTTAAAATAAATGTCATACAAGTTATGATAAAAAGTAGTTAGTAAAATTCTCTTTTTTAAAAATTGTATGTATTATGTGTTAAAATCCATCTTTGAGTGTATTTTACTCTTTAGCTGATACCAAAGTATCTACGATATATCTAAGGTTGACTAAACCTGAGATTACATACTCCAACAACCTGACTTGTCTTGTCAATGTGTTTGCAGTTTTTATATTTAAAAAAATCTGTCAAAATAAATAAAATAATTCTTTAGTAGAAAAATAGTTTTTTTTTTTCAAATCGTGAAAGACTGTTGGTATCGCCAAGTAGAGGAAATTAAACTCTATGTTTTTATTGAAGAAATAATTGCTTTGAAAAAAAAATCTATAAAATTTGCAAAAACACTTATCTTTTTGTACGTACTCTACACTCATCCCTTGAGAGTGCTTTCAAAAATACTGTATTATTTAAAAACTCTAACATCTTATATGCACTATCAAGAAGCCTGACCTAGTTTTAACGTTTATTATTAATAAAATATGAATCGTAATTAATATTCTAACAACTGCTTCGGCAGCTGCGTTGTCTAACGCGCTACTCTTACCGGAGACTAGACTAGGAATATGGTATTGAAAGAAAAGTATCGATACTATACTGATCGGAAGAAAATATCGATACCGTACTTATATCTATAGAAAATTATGGCTAATAGTAAGTTTCTGTTTCGAAATTTTAATCTGGAAAAATATTTTTTCTCATTTAGTAATAATATTTTCAACTTTCACATAGTAATTATTTTTCCTATTCATTTAAAAACAGAAAATTATCATGTTTTTTTAAAATAATTTAAAACAAATTTTACAAGATGCCTTTTCGCTATCCAACTGAAATGAAACTAAAAATGAATTATTGAAGTTTTTTTAAACCTAAATAATTCATTTTTAGGAGGTGCCATTTTTTTTAACTACATTGGCCGTTTGTATACTCTATCAATATAGATTATTAACTATTGACAAAGAATGGAAGAATAGATGCCCTTCTCTGCTTCGTCTACTTAAACAACGCACATAATTTTCTGCTTCGTCTGCTTGGGGGACCATTTAATTTACTGAGTTCATTGAGCTCTACTAAGGATTATTTTGTTTAGTTTGTGATGACCATTCTCATTGATAAAGGAAGGGGTAGCGTAATAGACTGATCATTACTCAACACTTCGGGGACCAGGCTGTATTTATAAACTAAGATGGCCGAACAGCTATGATTTATGATAAACTTAAAGAGATTGAATGTTAGAAATTACAGAAAATGAGGGAGAATTGAGAAATTTGGTCAATTGTTCTTTCTCCACAATCCACTATAGTAATACTTTAATCTCAACATGAGTGAAGATGACAAAAATAAATTTGTTTCCTTCGATACTGGAGGATGAGTACTAATATCAGTCAAAGTATCATAAAATGTTTCGAGTAAAATTCTAGTATCGAAAGGAAAATATCGATATTAGTAAGGTATCGATACTTTTTTTTCACATCCCTAGACTGGACTGCAGATGACTGGGAGATTGAGATTTGGATCTCAGCCATGTGTACTGGGTGTGGTATTTACAAAATTATTTTCCACGCTCCCTACATGCAGATGCAGGTACAATCCGTTTTAATATAGCCTCCCTAATCGTAAAAACCATTAGCGTAGCTAGACCATAGGCGTATAGCCCGAACGGATAATTAAGACATGGCTCATATATATATATATATATATATATATATATATATATATATATTAACCCGCCTTTATTTACATGGAGTCTTATAAAATTCGGGTCCTCACTATTTTTTGCTTCATGAATTCACACTCTTGTGCTTATATTGGCGTGTGAATACATGAAAGTAGCCGCTCCAATGGTTGAATCGACTAAGGGCTTCACTCTAAAAATAGACTATACTGCCGTTGACAAGGATATTAAGGTTCGAATCCCAATAGATTGAATTGAGGGTGGTTTTTAAGATTAGGTTTTAAAACACTCCCTCCATGAAAATGTGGGTACTTTTACTCATACCTACCACATTACTGTAAATATTATGTATGCGTTTAGTTCGGTGGAAAATAAATATAAATGATAAAGGAATTACTAAATAAAAAGGGGTGTAGTGAATATTTTTGGTTTGGATAAAGGTTTTACAACTGGTGGCCTGCGGGCCACATGCAACTAACAATGCCTTTTCTGGGCGGGAGGGGGGTCCCATGAAGTTTCTCGGAAAAGTAATTTACACTAGTAAAATTGACGTTTCCACCCGAGAAACTGAAAGCTTTTAGTTGTGTTGGGACATTCCATGATAACTCTGATATTCTTTCAGACTTAATTGAGCTTTATTTTTTATAATAACGGCTTTATTTGTTTGAGACATATTTCGTTTCACCCCTTAGTCGATTATGATGCGGCCCGGACCACCAATAGACTCGTGAATTCAATTGTGGCCCCCGGGCACTTTTAATTTGGAAACCCCTGGTCTAGATGATGTAGATATGAATATGGTCCCTACATTTTCCTGCCAGAGAGTGTAGCCCAGTAATGACCCCTGGGTATGACAGCTTGGCATATCCTCATGGCCCACCCTGACACTCAACCCCTTCAACCACCCACTCCAATAAATCCCTCACTATCCACCCCCACACCCCTTTTAATAAAAAACATGGGGTGATTTTTCAATTCTCTCTAGAGTTGCACAATTAGCCCTAACATTTAGCACTTGAATCATTATTCTTTTGTTCATTTTGATGAAGGCCTCTTTGTTCCATTATTCGGCTTTTACACACGTCTGATATGAATGGTAATTCTTTTTTTCTATCCCGTTTTAGGCCTTGGTTAAATTATACTAACAACATATTATATAACAAATAAAATCACGTAAGCAAAATATTATGTGTGTGATTTAAACAAATTGGTTACAATTTTTTAAAAACACTTTGGTGGCCGCGTGGTCTAGCGTGTCCTCAGTTGGACTATACTTCCGATGACGTAGACATAGAGCTTCGAATCCCGATGCCAGTGTACTGAGGGTGGGTTATCAAAAGTGGTTTTACATTCTCCCTCCACGCAAATGCGGGTTCACGTCCTATAAATACTACCTTCCTAATCCCTGAAACCATTAGCGTTATTAGTACATAGGCGTATAACCCAATGGGTAGTAAGACGGAGTGCTAACAAAAGATAAACTAGATCAATGTAAACAGAGAGGAAAAAAAGTTTCCATAGAAGATATTTGTTATATTATTTTGAAAGTACCTGTAGAAGAAAATTTACATAAAAGAAAGTTTTACTAAAAATGTCTCATATTTCCTTAAAAAGTAGCAGAGCTCAAAGATGTAGAAAAAAAAACTTTATAAGATGATGCCCCAGCTCTAACCAATACTGTTACAAAAGTTATGCAATAAATTGTTGAAGCTGATATTAAAAAAAAATCCCTCTAGGATAGAACAAAAACAAGTTTTATGATGTGATTTGGGATTAAATCTCCATAAAATTTATTCGAGAGTAATAATAAAAAAGAAACTTGAAGTTAGGTTATAAATATGCTTTTTTTTTCAATAGAACTCCTGTGTTTGAATTTTGTAGGACCCAGGCTGGCTTTACTTTGAGGTTATTGGAGAAAAACAATGTTTCACAGTTGACAGAAGATAAATAGAGTAAAGCCGCATATATAAATCGTAAATCTTTACTTTGTAAGCAATGGCGAGCTCAAATATAGAAATATAGGTTTCCAATAGAAAATGTCGCACAAAATATAATCCAGCCTTTGATTTCTAAAAATTGACCTTTTTTACTATATGAAACATTTTGGCTGTGCAAAAATGTGGCTACACTGTCATAAAATATTATTTGATTCTCTTAATTGCACTTAAAACCTCATCTAACCTCTACACTGAAGCGTAGTTAGTTTATAACTTAAATATCAATTCAGCTTCGTTAAGAAACATTTAATTTGTTTTGTACAGTTGTTGATATTTTCTGGATGAAAATATATTTATAGTATGATTTTGGTAGGAAGAACAGTAAAAGTTGGTTACTAAAGTTACTAAAATCATTTTAGTATATTCATACATCAAGTCATGTTGTCTAAAGCTGTCACTTTTGATAGATATCATCAATACCTATAAAATAACACAAATGATACACTAACATTTTATCAATATTGGGCGCAAAGAAATATGTTTGGATTTTCTCTACTGTTCCTCCAACCAAAATTAAGCTATAGGTCTGCTCACTATATGTAACAAAAATGTAATTTGTTTTCAGAATCTTAGGTCAAGTCACGCTATGCATTTATAAAAAAAAAATTGTATAATTACATAATTGCACTTTATTAAAGGAACTAAAATAAATGAACCCGATCAAATAAATCCAAATAAAGTAAAACCTAGGTATTTCCTAACACCTTCAAAGATATTAAAGGACTTAAACTAAGAGTGTAAAATCAAAGAAACTTACAGGAAAGAAAACCTTGCTAGCTACTAGCATTTATAGATAGAAAATAGATTAAAATAAGCATATAAAACTAAACTAAATAAATTGAAGGTAAACCTAGGTTTCTTCTAACCCTTAAGGGAATTAGAAGCACAATATTTATATTGATAGACACGAGTTACACAAATTTACCACAAAAAGTTGCAAATCTGGTTTAGTTGCGAAATGAGCTCATATTAAAAATAAAACATTTGTCAAACATTTAAGTCTCATGGTGCATTGTTCCATTTTACAGCTATCAATGTTTTAAATCGATATCAATTTCATCCACACAAAATAAACGATGACAAGGAAGAACTCTCTAAGAAATTCACGACCCATATCACGTAAGGTGGACAAAATTTTATCTTCCCTCGGTCAAACCTTTATATTTTATTTATACACACGTTTAAATATATATATAATGTCTGTATTCCCTAGATGACGCGTTTTCGCGACGCCCGTTTAAATGGACCTTGGCATCCTGAATGGGATACGTCGTGATGAAGGCTTCTCCGTGGTGTCTGTAAGGGGGAAACAGATAGGGGGAAAAGAAAGGCCCCCTCCTGCACCCCACCCCCGGCCCCAAAAAACTCCTGAGAGAAACTTTGTGGTGTCTGTGACAAGACGGTTTTGTTCTTCAAACATTTAAACACAGGGGACATAAATTTCGGGACACTTCAAAGTTTTACACCTTAAATGTACTTTGGCGATCCAGTTACGAGTGACGTGACAAACATTCTAATTGCATTCCTTCTCAAACAAAAACGTGGAGCGAGGGTTGCTCTAATTTCAACTAATCAACAGAACAATAATAAAAAAATTAAATTAATAATTTTGTCAAAAACTTTCGACATATAATTTATAACCCGACATAATATTAATTTTTAAAATAGAATTAAAGCAAAGAAAATTTTACTGACTCTTATACAAGCCTGTCAGTGACAAACGAACTAATCTTGAGTAATTATAATACAACTTAAATATGATTTAGTACACGCTGAAAAACGCAAATGCCTCACTCATACGAAGATAGAATTTTAAGAAATAAAAGTCGGTTGAAAAAAATGACTATCAAAACAAATCGAATGAGAAACTTGTAATTTGAAGTTTGTTAAAAAAATGTTTTGATAGTAATGGTTCTAATTAACAAATCAACTCATATTTTAACAATATGTCCAAGATTTTATAAAAAATTCTTTCCGTCCGATAGGAATCTGCTTAGGCTTTCCATATGTCCCAGTTTGACCAGGACTGTCCCGATTTGAAGGTTTAGTCTTGAGGTCCCGGTTGGTTTGTCATTTTGTCCCGGTCAAAAGAAGAATGTCAAGAATATGAAAAATTAAACACAAGAAATGAAAGAAAATGGGTAAATATTAGTTGATTCAGTAACACTGCTTACTTCTCCCCCCCTTCCCCCATTAAGTCACCACAATATCTGGAGTCAATAGTCAAAACAAATCACAGCGTGCGGGGTCAGACTCGATTAGTCTGCTGAGTTCTGCATAGATAAGAGTGGAGTTATGTTCGTCTGTAAGCAAGTAGTCCAAGCCGATGTTATTTAACCAATAACTTATTTCATTTACATCGTGTGTGACTGATTACTATAATTTTGAAGTTAATATTTTGATGTAAATCCTTTTATTTTACAAGTAAAACATGCCTAAAAGAAACAGTAAATTTACTGATGCGTTTCAAAAAGTATATCCATTTCTGAAAATGGTTTATGGCCAAGTTCAAAGTGTGAACAGTGTTCGTCAGAATTTCAATTTCTCATGGTGGGCGTTCCGACATTAAATATAATTTAAAATGTGCGAAACATCAAGTTTGACCACGGCCGCAGGTTCTTAAAACTCTCGGTGAATTTTAAAACGCTGATCATGTTGATAAATACCTTTTAATAGCTTCCAAAGAAGCAACTTTTGTGTTTAATACTGCTGCTCATGATTTAAGCTTCAAAACGTCTGATTGTTCATTCAAATTAATCTCCAAGTTCTTTGAACTAAAGTTTGGTGTTGCCAGAACGAAGTATGAGGCTATTGTTGTAAATGTGATTGCACCCATAACAATTGATGGACTTCACGAAGATTTAAGTAAATCAAATTTTGTGCCATTAACAATTGGTTCTTCCAACAGAAAAGAAGTTAAAATCGTACCTTGTATTGTGCGATACTTTGTACCTGAACAAAAAGTATAAGTTAAACTTTTCAACTTTCAAACTGTTCTTGGCGAAACATCAGAAATATTGGAAAACTACATGGTTTTAGTTGTCAAAAGCCATGATTTATATTTAAAAAAGTTATTGGCTTTTGTGGTGACAGCTGCAACAAAAATTTTGGAGGCATAAAATGGAAAGGGGTGGACAATTTTTACAGTCGATTAAAGAAAGAAACGAGAAAAGATTGTGGGTGTTGGTTGTTGTGCCCATATTGTTCACAATTGTATTCAAACAGCTGTTGATGTTTTATATATTAAAGTAGAAGCTCTTGTGGTAAAAATGTATACATATTTCCACATTTACAGTGTGCGTATGACTCAGCTGAGAGAATTCTATGAGTTTGTAGACGTTGAATACAAAAGAGTTCTGCAACGTGGCAATACCCGATTTATTTCACTACTTCCAACAATTAAAAGGATAATTAAAATTTATGAAGGACTAAAGTCTTACTTTTGCTCTCAATAGCACTGCCCATTGATTATAAAAAGGTTCTTTGACAATTATTGTGGTTAAATGCATTTGTGGTTCACTCATGGGCAGCTAAATCTGTTTAAAAAAAACAATATTGACCATAAAGAAAATAAAAGCAAGTGCAACTGATATTGTTATCGAACTTAAGAAATTGAAAACAATTATTGAAGAAAGGTGGGATGATAGATTTATACCTCAAAGAGCAAAAAAAAAAAAACCCCGTTTAAAGTACTAGAGGAGGCAGGAAGCATAAATGTTGATATATTTATGAAAGAATTTACCGATTTTTATGATCGATGTGTATCTTACATTGATCTATGGGAAAATAATTTCGGTGGATCAGAATCTTTTGTCTGGATAGAAAACGGTGAAATTATATGGCCTTAATTTAAAAATCAACAGAATAAATAATTAAACACTTGTTAATGGTGCAATAAACATGGATGAACTATTTTATGAAGTGATGGTTGCTAAGGCATTTTGGTCTTCAAACTGTAACAATTTAAAAACTATAAACTTAAATTTTGAAAAAAAAAGAAAAAAAAAGTGGGTTCAACTATTCAATCACTTCAAAGACCAGATCATTTCTGTAACTAGCCACCGCTGAATTGTGGAGTAAATTTTCTACTTACCAGGCACTTCCGCTCTTTATGAAAGGGTGCTCTCACTAATGAGCAATAGATGGTCTCAAGAAAAAGGAATAATGGCAGAATCAACAGTGAGATGCCTAATGTACTGCCAAATAAACATTGAAATAAGTTGCACTGAGTTTTATGAAAAGATAAATAATAGCAAACCATTTCTAAAAAAAAGGTTCACGCAAGTAATAAATACGATTTGTTTCAACCAGATAATTTGTGTGTTTACACAGTAAACTTTGTTTGTTAAATCTCCTAACCTAAATGATAATATGTTTTATAACTTCATATTTTCATTTATATTTTTCTCTGTAATGCATTCAAGTATAGTTCTATCAGTGAGTTTGGCTTCAGCTTACATCTAAATAGATTATCAAAATTAGCTTGTATCTTTTAAATGGGAATAAATTTTGTTAAGTTTGTATCCCCAATTACAATATAAACATCCTTTGGATTGGTAAGGGAAGAAGGGGTGGGGGAAACCCGTAAACATATTAAAACTAATTTCCCTTTTTATACCAATGGGGTTCTGCATAGTGATTTTCTTCTAGAAAAACCCTGAAAGTATCCCGGTTTGAGGGGAAAATATTATAATAAGCCTAATTATTTATTTGCTTAATTTACCACAAGGACTATAGTAAAATTTAGAACTACCTTTTATAACTTTCAAAATTGCAGGATTTTGTATATTTTTTGGTAAAGAACTTAAAGAGGAATATGTGTGTTTGACCATAATCTCGAAAATATTATCAGACTGGCGACATTTTTGGTAACACTTCTAAAGAATATGCGTATATATATTGAATTTTCGATATTACCAGGGCTGAATCAGAATATTCCAAGACTCCCTAGTCCGACCCTTGAGTTTTAAGGTCAATTCACACAGGACGCTAAGCTAAGATTTGCTCTGCTACCTCTTTAGAGAAATAGCGGACCATGTATTTAAATGTGCTAGTTCACACAGAAAGCTAAGATATGCCTTGCTACGCCGTGCTATGTTTTTTCCAATTGCTGGCCAGGCAATTTTTCTATCTCCCATCTTGAGCCATCTTACGTTGCGCATGCGCATAAACCAACTTGGGCTCCGTGTTGAACAGACGCAGTGCTGGTTTGGTGAAAATAACCAAAGAAGTGTTGAAGTTTTGTTTTCAGTTTGTTTTGCGTGTATTTAAGTAATATTATATTTAGGTTTTATTTTTAATAAATGTGTTTATATTAAAGTGGACGCATTAATTGGACAAGTCAAACCTCAACTTTCTAAATTTCCTTCATCTTCTAAAACAGAAGCATCTTTTCTTCCTCAGTACTATCACCTGAACTTAAACGAGACATTTTGGAGAACGCCATCATAGCTAGACCTTACTGGAGCAGACCAGAAAGAAACAACACTGAATTCGGGAGGGAAAAGAGGAACCATGGCTTGGCTTAGCTTAGCGTTCTGTGTGTATGAGCCTTATATTTGATACAGTTTAGATGATTTTACACTTCTCGCGCTGTTCATTGCGAAGATTGCATCAAACTATTCGAACGGCAACAACCTTGTTTAAAATGGCGGGAAACGTAAGTCAGTGCTCTAGCAGACGAAATGAAAGTACTAAAACAATTGCCAGTCAAACACCGCAACCGACACTGTGATAACAACGCACGGCTGGTGGTATCCGTATCCATAGTGACCAAGACCTCGAGAAGACTTCATAGGTATCGTTCGTGACTATTCGGATACACCCCAGGTCTTGCCATCCTTTCGGGCTAAACGCATATTTATAGCTGCGCTAGTGTTATAGGGATTAGGAAGGTATAATTTAAATGAAGTGTACCCGCGTTTGGAGGGAGTGGAACACCTTTTAAGAAAAACTATAAATACAGTTGACAGGGACTTGAACCCCGATATCCCCATTATCGGCAGTCTAGTCTATTGCAAGAGTGGTGACTTAAATCATGTGATCACCGAAGTGTTTTTTTAATCTTTTATCTGTATCAAAGAGATTACAAAATAAAATCATATGTAGAATACTTAATTTGAAAGAGATATAAAAACTTTAGGTTGTATTAATTCATAAATTGTAGAAAACCTAATCGCGGATAAATAACTGACTTTTGAACAAACGTTGTAAACCAATTCTTAACTAATGCATTTCATGATGAAAAATATTTCCAATACATCTTGTTTACGTATATTTTATATTTTAAACCTTGCAGAATTAGATCATATTTGTATAAAACAAACACAATCTACAATTAATATTTCGTAGAAGAGTGTAATTTAAAATTACTAACACAAATTGTGTAGACACGGGATCGTATAAAATCCATATTACAATCAGCGTAAATACACTGCAGTGCTTTGAGTTAGCAACAGAGGGGGGAAGTAATTCAAAAACGGGAACTAAAGTAGCCTTTGAGTAGCATTACATTTGGTTTTATTGGGAAAGAGGATTAGAACTGGCTAGCGTTATTTGTGATATCACCAGCGCAGCAGTCTAAATTGGATTAATTTTAATTTTTAGGATAGAACTAGACCGTATTTATGGTGACAAGGAGATCCGTATTGAGGGTGTTTATTCCCTAAAAGGTTTATAGTTTACCCTTCACGCAGATGCGGGCACATTTCCTATACATTAAACCTTCCTTATCTATATATAATTAGTTAAACGATGCGGATAGCAATGAATTTTCATGGAGGAAAAGTGATAAATGACTAAAAAAATACCCACTTAATTAAGTGGAAGTATGGTTTAAGGCGTTACCCTCTTGTTAGACTGGCATGCTGAAGACAGGGGAATGGGTTTCAAATTCCAATCTCGTCTGAGGTTGGTTTTTCCTAAATGGTTTCCCACTCTTCGTCCACACGAATTCATATATACTACTTCTAAAATGTTTCTTTCCTCATACCTACCCCATTAGAGTATCCCATTCGAGTAATTATCATATTAGTACACACGAAACAGGTAGTAAGACACGATGATAAAAATAAATGGTTAAAATTTTTATTTATTGATATATTAAATAATGAAACACTTATGTGTCACTCAATTTGGTTTCTTGAAATTTAACTTTGTATTACTAATCATACTCATTGAAAAAAAAATGTTAAAAGATGTTCATGTTTTTAAGTATATTCAAGACCGTAAATAAATATAAAATATATAGGCCTATATAGTTGTAAGATACAATTTCATATTATTATTAGCACCGCGTCTTACTACCCGTTCGGGTTATACGCACTTACGCTAATGTGCAAATGGTAGGGAGAATGTGAGATGAAATGGAGGACCTACAGTTTAACGTGGAATCCGAACCACGGTGGAGACCTGGCATTCCTCACATTCACAAGAGGTATTGTCAGAGGTGAAGGAAGGGTGTGGTAATCAGATACAATTTCATAAAAAAAAATCCTAATGAACAATATTTATTTAAAATTAAATTAACTCATCTGCTTCTAAAAGAATACCATGTTAAATAATTTAAGGAAAAAACGCGACTGTATAAAATGTATTTTAATAAAATATTAAATAGTTTGAGATAGTCTTAGAACCCTACGTGTAGGTGCATAAATATTAGAATTTCAAAATAAAAACCGCTGTGGACAAACTAAATTAATTATGGCTTCACTAAATAGGTTTAGTTTAAAATTGTATACATAAATTAATCTCAACAGATCTTATATAATTATAAATATAGTGACATTTTAATTTTTTTTTAACTTTCCAAGTGAAGAGAAAATTTTATGTTAATTTCCGCATTGCTCATGACAAATATTCAAGAACTGTAAAAATTACTTTCTGTAGAAAATTTAACCAAATGCATCTACTAGAGCAATATTATTGGTTTTGGCAAAATATATTTTAAAGATATTGAACCGTACTTTACGTTAACCAATGTGTCACTAAAGTAAAATTTAAGGGGGCCACTTCGGTAAGCGAGAATTCACCGCACAAACATTCATCTCTAACGCATTATTTATTTCAACTATGTGTTGGTTAAAAATATGGTTCGTGCCAAAATTAAGTTGAAAGATTCCAAAAGGACCTTTTTACCTTAGAGTATTTACTTTTTTTAAAAAAAAAGTGTGAAACTGTGACATTAGCTCATTCTCAACAGAATTTTGAGCACATTTGCAGAGCTATGAGACTAATCCGGATATAAAAGGGTTCGGTATTTAGCCTTCCTCTAACAAATAGTGATTTTTGTTTATAGATTTTAGAAATATCTGTGAGTTTTGCTATTAACCTTGGGATAGAAGCTACGTAGTTTTATTAAACCTCTCTCTTATTTACATGGCAAAGGGTGGTTGTTGATGAAGGGTGAAAGGGTGTATAAGTTTAGACAGAATAGAGAAGTAGTTTCAGAAAATGACACAGACCATTGTAATTTAAGCCATGCGACCTGATGGAAGGCAATACTTTCTTGCTGACTCAGGCGGCTGCCTTAAGGATAATAAATAAATGTGAATGGAATATATCTTCCTCACGGTTATTTCATATAGAGATAAGCGCTTGGATTAGTCCCAATTGTACGCCCCCAGCCTACGCCTTTAACTACCCTTAATGGTGAAAGGGTGGTGGCCAAGTTGTCCACTTGCTCTTCCTATCGTTGAGGAACACACCATGAAGTGAATTCAACTCTTTGCCCTTTGTTCAACTTTTGGAACATTTTCCCAGCTGTTCTGGGGCTAAATCCCCCAGCATTTAGCCTTTAGATCGACCTCTGTATGGACTCGTCTGGGATGAAGACTACATTTTCACGAGCTGTGTGCTCATCGCGAGTTAAGACCATCCGACAAGCAAGTATCTTTGAAGAATCAGAAAGACCTCGTGAGGTTATAACGTTTTGGTAATGGTTGTAGCATGGGTTGGCAAGACGGGGGAGAGGGGGGGGGGGTAAAGTGTTGCTGAACAGACAACGTGGACCTACTTGTGCTATACCTAATATAATTGCTGTGGTAACTGCAGGTCTTACGGAGAAAAGCCTTATCTTCTCTCTCTCTCTTGGTAAACTGTGGCCAAATTTCTACGCCTTCAAAGATGTCTGAAGGTGATATGCTAGGGTAAGAAGGAGCTACTGGCAACCTCGACTAAACAGCGTTGTGAAACTTATATTATATTTATGAGGAGATTGATCACACGAGACCAAGAGAATGACAACGCTGTCTCCCAATAGTAATTATGCAGTTCCCTCAGCAATGATATCATGTGTAGAGCTAATCTGATATGTGTATATTATTATTATTATTATTATTATCACCACGTCTTTCTACCCATTCGGTCTATACGCACTTACGCTAATGTGTAAGGTGATTGCGAGATAAAATGGTGGACCTACATTTTAACGTGGAATCCGAACCACGGTGGAGGCCTGGCATTCCTCACATTCACAATCTTTGATTAATACACTTCTTGTCAGAGGTGAAGGAAGGGTTTGGCAACCAGATCAATCTGTGCAGGTAACGAGGATTGAACCTCGGACCACTAGCATAGAAGTCCAACACCTTACCCCTAGACCTCCAAGTCACCTGACATGTTTGTAAATACCTTCGGAAGAAGCTACCAATTATCTTCCCTTTCTTTAACAAGACTTAAAAATGTTATATTTTTAATTTGTCTTTTTGTAATTATTTTTTTGCACCGTATGTAAAGAGAATTATTTAACTTGGTATGTTCATGAGTTAGTTATATCTCAGTCTCCCTCCTTGAAAATGCAGATAAAACCTCTTCTAAAGTTTTATCTTCCTGATCGCTACCCCACTAATATAAATATTCAGATACATCTGTATTTGCACGGTCTAAAGTGTCACTCTCGCAATAGACTGGACTACCCTTGATGGGGAGATCGGGGTTCGAATACCGGTCATCTGTAGTTAGTGTGGTCTTTCCTTAAACGGTTGCCTAATCTTACTTCACGCAGATTTTGATACATTTCCTCTAAATTCTTCATTCCTATGTTTTTTATCACCGTGTTTTACTAACTGTTAGGGTTATAGGCATATATAATTAATAATCACTCTAATGGGCTATTAGGCTAGTGATGAATTAGGTATTTTAGAGGTAATCTGTCTAATTTGCACGGAAGGAGAGTGGGAAACCACTTAGTAAAAATCAAACCACCTAGACCCTACCTGGATTTGAACCCCGCATGTGTAGTACTACGTAAGAGATTGACTCCACAGTAACAGATTGAACTGTCTACAGAGTCCTTATCCTTAATTCCTTAGTCCTTACCACTCCGTAATTGATGACTTTCCTTGAACACACTAAGGACTAGTCGTCACGGACTGCTAAGGACTGCCAATCACACTAAAGTAAACTTTTGCGCGCATCGAAAAGAAAGCACCAATGGCATTTTAATAGCAATTAAATTACCTGGTTCGTGTTTTAAATATATTTTTTGTGACTGTGATTTACCTCTCAAATTTAGACTATCCTGGATGTTTTATCAAAATATGTTGTGTATTTACTTGTTTTAATAATTTTTTAACTGAAATATCGTCTGTTTGCAACTAGCTCTTGAAAATGTTCTTTAGAAGAGTTGTTTGTTACCAACTTTTCTCATTGGTTGGCATGGTCACGTAATTAACGATACCAATTGTTTAGACGCGATTTCCATTTCTAAGGACCATTAAGATGCGTCAGAAGGGAGCGCAAGTATTTTTACAGTTTTTGTAGAATACATAATTTTTGGTTAAAATAAATCAAATATATCTCCAGTAGCAACATAGAGTTTAGTTTTCTGCACATGCCAGTATCATCAGATCTTAAATATCTGTCAATAGTGTCCTAGAATTTTGTCAAAACTTTTAAAAAAAAAAGAGAGAATATTTTGACAAATTCCAGGACATCCCTGACAGATATTCAAGATCTGTTGATATCAGCGTGTGCATAAAACTAAACTATACGTTGCTACTGGAGACATATTTGATTTATTTTAACCAAAAATTATATTGACACTGATACATTAAACCATATTCACCCCAAACTCCAATTTACCGTTGAACTTGGACGTGACAACAATTTATGCTATCTAGATCTCAACATTTCTAAAACCAAAAACAACACCTTCGAATACAAAATTTACAGGAAACCAACCCACACAGACGCTATCATACCTAATACTTCTAATCATCCTTTCTCTCATAAATTGGCAACCTTTAACAGCCTCGTTTATAGACTTCTTCACATACCACTCTCAAAAAAGAATTTCAAGAATGAACTCGATATTATTAAACAAATTGCTACAGCAAACGGTTACTCCCACTCCATCATTTACAAAATTATCCAAAAACAAA
The DNA here is from genome assembly GCA_902151425.1 of Timema shepardi. Lineage (NCBI taxonomy): Eukaryota > Metazoa > Arthropoda > Insecta > Phasmatodea > Timematidae > Timema > Timema shepardi. Next base: position 86,592 of record CABFVX010002186.1, on the reverse strand, counting down.
AAGCCCAAATGGCTAAGAAATCCAACCTTACTAACTTATCTAGCAACGCTGATCCTTCCAAATGGATACAATTTAATTACACAGGCCTCGAAACCAACAAAATCACAAAAATTTTAACCAAACATAACATCAAGATAGCCTTCGGAACCTCCAACACAAACAAAAAACTTCTGTCTAACTCCAACCTTAACACTCAAAATATTTACAACAAAAGTGGTATTTATAAATTAACCTGTAGCTGTAATGCTGCATACATAGGCCAAACTGGGCGGGCCCTTTCAAAACGCTATTCTGAACACATTAGTGACTTTAAATTCAATAGAACCAAATCCAAATTTGCAGAACACCTAAAAATTTCAGGTCATCAACCTAATCCCATTTCCCAATGCATGAAACTTTTGCTACCTTCCACAAAAGGTTTAAAAATGAACATTGCCGAAAACCTCCACATATACAACGCCACCTTTCATCATAGTACCGTTCTAAACGAACAAACGAGATTCGAAAACCAATCCCTTATTCACACTATCAAATATCTTCCACGTAATTCAAAAATTCCATAACCTTAATTTTCATCCTCTCCTCACATACCCTGCCCTCCCCCCCATAGTAAATGAGACCTGTTCGGGCCAGAGTCGCGAAGATTAGAACCTTATACACCTTTCCTCTTTCAACAACCTCATTACGCTTCAACCTTTCCTGTAAATTATATTTTCTCGTATATCATTTTCTTTATATCTATCTCTGTCATCATAACACACTAGCGGCAACTTCTGTAATTTACTATACTACACTTTTTATTATTTTTCTTTACATTTCTTCATTGCTCATATTGGCACCATAAATGTTCTGATTTATTTCTAAACGTTACAATTTAATTATTTACACCTATCACTACTTTGTGGACAATAGCAGGGAGAACATCTTAACCCTATTTGACATAAGAGGTAAGCTTGCTCGTTCAGTACATCCATCTAGTTCTAATTTGTTTAATCCTAACCTTTCTTACTGTTTTTTGGTTATCTTGATTCACTTTCTTTTTCCTACTCATTTAATTACTTTATTTCTTAACTTACTGTTTACATTGGTTTGTCTCAGACCTGATGATGGCTGAATAGCCGAAACATGTCGTTTTAACCTGTATCCGGCTTCGGATGATTGGAAATTAAGGAGAGGAACTAACATATTCCAGCTAAGGAACAGCCATGAGAATTAATCAACTCAGTTCAACTTTATTAACATCCTGACCTTAGTACAAAATCGATTATATCACCTTTCATTTTATTGTGGCTACCACACATGACAAACAATTTTAGTAATTTAATTTTGTTCAATGTCATTTATATTGTAACTGTAAGGTCTACCATTCGTATACTCTCTGTTCATGTCTATGTCTTAGTTTTAAGTTTATTTTTACATTATTTAGATGTATTTATTTTATTTTTAATTTGACGCATCCTAAATAGGCTCATTTTCTCAGTAATTAATATTCTTTTTTAAATTTAACCTTTTTAAATTTAACTTTTTCATAATTGTAATTTTTCACCAAGCCAATTTACAATATTTAACTTATCACATTAGCTACTTATTCCACCTCTTTATGATATTGATTTTTATCCAATAATTTTACTAAAGCCTATAAATTATATTATAATAGGATTACTGTATTTATCATCTGGTTATATGTGGCATCCATTACACTTTCTTAATAGATGACTCAATTTCCATTTGCATTTGTTCCACCTTTTTTCATTTTTAATATTCTCATTAAGCTTGTCCCTTACAAAAAATTATCAAAAATTATATATTCTATAAAAACTGTAAAAATACTCGCGCTCCCTTCTGCCGCACCTTAAGGACTTATGGAGTGAAAGGATGCGGAGCCTATGGACTCTGTGGATGGGTCTTGATAGTTACATTTATTCTGTCACTCTCCTGTTTGAAGCAAGCTTCGTTCTATTTAGCCTGACTGGCAGCTACTCGACACACTCCCAGTCAAATGGCCGCTGTAGTAATATTGGGCTTGACTCTACCGTCCATACTTGTTTGTAAAGGATAAACTCTTACGAGCGTTACTCTGCTTTAGAGAGCTCCCTCCGCTCGGACTAAAGGGAGGATGGAGAAGATCCCATCCTGTTTGTTAAGGCGGGTCCATACTTGGGGGAAGATATCTTCATATCGTATCCCCCGGCGCTTTATCTTGAACACGGAGGTTTAGTCGGAATCCCTAGTATCCTCTACGCGACCACGAGGGCGATACTCACCCGTATCAGATGGTTGCGTCCCGCTGACAGTCGGTATTTCGTGGTCTCATCAAAGGGAGCCAAGGTTCGAACTGTTTCAGGGTCAGTGAGACACTAATAATAGAAGATATCAGTGATTAATTTTTATCACCGCTTCTTACTACCTGTTCAGGTTATAGCACTGATTGTGATTACTCGAATTGGGTAATGTTGAGGGAGGTTGAATTTAGAGGAAGTTTACCCCACGTTGGCGAGGAGAGAAAGTTGGGAAACCATTTAGGAAAAACTACTTCCAATACACCCGACCGGGATTGAACGACGATCTACCCGTCTTAAGTAGTCTAGTCGGTTACGAGAATTATGCCTTAGAACATGCGGCCACTGGAATGGGAACAAAAATTCATTTAGTGGTTTACTGAGTGGAACTTTTGAAAAATTTAAATATTTAGAAAATAGTTGTAGCAATTTTGTTCAAAATGTTTATCTTTAAATTGTGTCGTATTATAAATAACAATGTGTAGTTATTATTTTTGGGTTTAAAACTAATTTATGGGTAGTTAACTGATCATACTTCAGTCCAAACTACTGTGAAAGTGACGATATAGACCACATGGCCACCGAAACTTGTCTTGTTTCTTAAATTGGTTCTCAATCTCTCTCCAAGCTAATGCGAGTAAACTTCTATTTCAGTCATCCCTACCCCCTTGGTGTTGTTAAATACAGACACATCCCGTACTGACTGAATATAAGACGCGGTGTGGAAATAATCCACTCTAACAAGTGTAAACCCACCTTTGGTTGTGAAAACAAAATACTCTCTGTAAACAGGAGCTATTTGTAAGTTTACTCGTCTGGCCCCCGACATGCATTGCTTAGGAGATTAAAAAGAGCAAGCTTCTAGAATGTAAGCGATATCCCAAAAAATATTGCGCTATAACTGAGAAAGCTAAGCCTAATATTCTCGTAAACATGAAATACAAACTATACCATAAAATGGTAAGATTAGGACTAAGAGTGAAACTACTAAGTTGTAGTTTAGGAAAACTGGTCCACCTGGGATTTAAAAAAAACTCCATGGCGTCAGCTCACAATCGAGCCATACCACGCCATCTGTTGACGAAGATAGCTCTAACTTTCATGTATATATGGTGTCATTTGGTCATCACAACAAACCCTAAGGCTATTAATCTCACTTTTCTAGACCGTATCTGCCACTTCTTTGTTCAAGTAGCTCCTCATTTGTCGTGATGAGATTGAGTTTGACCCTGTTCCAAACTCACTGCTTCAAAGATAAATTTTGAAGAGCCTGGGTTTGAACCCGGGACAGGAACTGACCACTAGATGACAAAGGTGGTCAGTCCAACCGGGAAAGCTCAATAAAATGTAAAAATATCTGTTTCCATTTTAAATATTTAATTTATTCTAAGACAGCATCAGTAGTAGAATGAACCGAACTGAAGAAGCAATTTCAAAATAAACTGAGCTACCTTTGATGGGGAGGTTTGGGTTAGTCCCTCGGTTCGTTTTAATGAGGGGGAATTTTTCCTAGATAGTTTTCCACTCTCCCTCAACATAAATGTAGATACTTACTCTAAATTATATCGTCATCATTTCTACTCCATTACAAGGAATACACAGATAGCATGAATGGTAAGTAAAATGCGGTGCAAGCAAAAACATCTAACATCAGTGGGCACGCGGACCATACGTCAAGCTCATATAGTCTTATTAGCCTGTTAAGGAAAATTTGGTCTTCTTATTCCAATCAGCATTATTGAAGGTCATTTTTATTTCGAAATGGTTTCACAACTATCTCTCCAAACAAATACAGCTACGCTTCTTCTTGATCCAACCCTACTTATCCCTAGCCCATTTGGACTAGACTGGCACAAACTCCTCAAACCACATGTGTATACTGTGTTGAAGAAATTATTTTTATACTAGTTCTAACATTTTATACGTTAGATGTTTATTTAGCATGTCAAAAAATAAATGGTAGACTAGTCCTAGTAGTTAAAATCTTGGACTTGTATAGATTGTAGACTAGGCCAACACTTTAATCACATGTGCAGATTGTATGTTGAAAATATAAATGGTAGATTATCCATGGCATTATAAATCTCAAACCTATTGGAATTTTAAACTAACCCTAACACTACATCTTAAACCACACGTGAAGACTGTGTTGGAGAATAATCTGTAGACTAGTCCTAACATCCTACGTTTCAAACTTATTGTGTAGACTATTTGCTCAAATGTAAATAGTAGACTAACCCAAGCACTCTATATTTGTATTAATCACATTTGTGCACTGTGTGCTAAAGAAGAAATTATAGACTAACCCTTACATTATTTATCTGAAATCATAAATAAGGAATGAATGTTGCAGAAGGTAATTTAGATCAGCCCTAGCTTTCCTTACTTAAAACCACACATGCATTATATATGCTGGAGAGAATAAAAGATAAAGATTTAATCTTTTAAGGACACATCATTATTCAGGAAATACCCTTCCTTTAAGCAAACATTTGAATAGTGCTAAGCGAAGAGGAGCTGAGTTTTATAGACCTTCCGTGTAAAATTACTTCGTTAGCGTTAATTGGAGACATTTCGAGAATAATGATGATGAAGGTATCGTCCTAAGGAAGGAAAGCTGACGTTTCCTTTCAGACTGGCTATATTTTTTAAAATTGAGTAGCAACACAATGAAGCTTTTACCGGGGTACAAACTTCATCAAGCTTTAACGGAGGTAAAAATACCAAAAAGCTTTGACAAAGATATAACATATATTATTTAACTGGGGTAGGGCTTGGTTTGAATTAAAAATGGCGTGAAATGTTAATACGATTTTAATATGAAACTTTTATTTTGGCCATAAAGGGACCTGGTGGTCTAGGGGTAAGGTGTCAGACCTTTGCGCTGGTGGTCCAGTTCAATCCTTGGTCCCAGCACAGATTTTATCTGATTACCAAACCCTTCCTTCACCTCTGACAAGACGTGTATTAATCACAACTTATGAATGTGTGGAATGCCAGGCCTCCATCGTGGTTCGGATCCCAAGTTAAATTTTAGATCCTCCATTTCATCTCACAATCACCCTACCATTGCACATTAGCGTGTGTACAACCCAAACGGGTAGTAAGACGCAGTGCTAATATTATTATTATTATTATTATTATTTAACTGGGGTAGGCTTTTTGTGATTTTAGCCACATGAAGCTTTTAATGGGTAAACTAGTTTAGAAACTTAACCAAGCTTTGATTGAGATAGAAATTCTATCAAGATCATTCAACGTTTTTAACTCAATGAAACTTTTACTGAAATTTATCAGCTTTTAAAAGGATATACAGTACTTACAATTTTTCCCATCAAGCTTTTTCTTCAGAAGACGTTCCATTAAGATTGTCCAGATATGTTAAGGCCAAAAAGCTTTAATTGGACCAGACGAGGGATTTTAAAAAAAGGCAGAAGACCCTTAACTCCCCTAGGGGTGTGTTAAAACAAATTCTGGCGTTCTTTTAAATGAGCCTAAAAGTGCAAAGATAAAAATAATGAATTATTAACATAAATGGTACAACGCAATCACACAAACTTTATTATATAGTGTATTAAGGCATGGAACATAGATAATTAAAAAATAAAATAATGTAAGCTACCCTTAATTACTTTTGTTGGTAAAAACTCAACTTATAAACTCTTCAATCATGAAATACTAGCCTATTCCCAGAAACGCATGTTGTACTCGATCTTACAATATTTCAAATGTTCTGAAAATTCATCTTAAGTAAACTACCCTTAAATTTATTTATTTTATAAAAACAAAAAAAAAACATTCTGTCATGTGAAATAGTCTCCATTTTTTTCAAAAATCATTCAGTGTTATTAAATGATTTCTTCATAAGAAAGAAATAGGCTATCTTATATAATTATTTATAATGTAAAAAGCTTAAAATACACATTTTGAAACAAATCGCTAGAACTATTTCTTAAAGTATAAATTTAAAAATAAACTTGTAAGTAAATCACACCTAAACGAGTTTACAAAAAAAAATATACACACAATTTTATTTTTCATGCCAAACATTCCCAAGATACACATTTTAAACATAATGGTTAGAAACATTTTAGAAAATTTAGGAATAAAAAATCAATAAGCAAAATACCCTTAATTTTAGGGCTAGGTTAAAAAAAATCAAAGTGGAAGTATTGACCGCCTGTAATAATATTGAGCTGGTTAAACGGTATATTTTCCGTGCAGTGATGATAGGCGCTTGACCACGGAGCTATAGACAACCTAAGCATCATCACAGCATTATTATATCAGGGAATTAATCCATAGTGTTTCAATCGACGCCCAAAGAGGAGTGATTGATTCAATAGTGTTACAATTGGTGCCCAACGTGGCGCGATTGATCCATAGTGTTTACAATTGGCGCCTAACGTGAGGCGATTGATTTAATAGTGTTACATGCCCTACAACATCTAAATATAAAGTTTGAACAAAATTCATAAGATGTTTTAATATCTGTGACCACAGACAGAATAATGTAAAATCTCCTTAACATGTGCATACTCATCATAATCTAGAGGTCAAAAATTTTCGCGATGACAATACTTTTTCTTGCTATGAGAATATTTAAAGAGAACTTATCTTATGTTTTTAATATTAAGTCATTTGAAAGAATGGAACTAGTTATATTCATCTTGTATAAAAGGGGGCCATCTAAATCTGTTGTCCCAAGTCCTCCACAGTCCTTTCGTTGTACTTACTCTATATTAACGAGGTTGTGATTTGGGGGGGCGCTGTACAGGTATTTGCCTGTTTTCGCGACGAATTCAAACCCCACCGTTAATTTCTATTAAAGTACAGAAGGTCCTAAGTGAATCAAAACATCCTTGCGAACGATCCTATAGGGAGATTGAACGTAAACAATCATCCTCGGGGGAGATTCAATACTCCATTGCAACAAAACAATGGTACACCCCATCTACAGTAGGAATATAGGTATGTGACAGCTAATAAAAATTCCCAGTTTCACTCTCCTGTATACATCCGCCAAGACATATGATCAGCAAGAACATAATTACGTTGATTTGTTGTCAGTCAAATCTTTACAAACAAACTATTTGTTTAAATATATATTTTTTAAAGTACCCCATCTTACTAACCATGCAGGTTATACGCCTATGTACTAATTACTATGAAGGTTTGATTGAGATAAAGTGTAACCGCATTTGCGTGGAGGGAGAGTGGGGAAACCGTTTAGGGAAAAAACCTCAGTGTACCCAACCGGGAACGAACCCTGATCTCCCCCATCTCCCACAGGCAATATTTACTTTAAACAATTTTTACATCTTCTGCTAGATTTCACTTAACACCGCTCCTGTGGCGAATGGTCTTTAAGCGGTGACGACGTACTCTAGGAATATATTTTTTCACCCTGCCTTTAAAAGTTCATTTTTTTTATCAAGAGCCTTAACCGACACTAGAAAGGTTAATGGACCTTCTTTCACCTATTCATACGTTAAGTCATGTAATCTGCATCTGTCACTTTTGATAGATACTACCAATACTTATATAAAAAACACTAATAATAAAAATTTAAGTAAGACACCTTGATAACGTGTTTGTTTGTTTAGCTAGGGGTCCCGAACTCGATTATCAGGATAGCTGAAAAATTTATCATTGGTGAAAAAGAGGCTTAACCTTTCAGATCGATAAATTAATTACTTGTGGCTGAGTGTTTTGTCTGTTTTAGATTTAAGTTACTTTAAAATTAGTGTGCTTATATAATCAACAACGATAACCCGGCCTCGGTGGCCGCGAGGTTTAACACGATACTTTCATAGAAAATTTGGACTGCTGGTGACGGGTATATTGAGTTTCGAATCTCGGTCAGGTGTTTTTTTCCTAAATAGTTTTCCACTTTTCCTCCACGCAAATGTGGGGTTACTTCCTCTAAATCAACCTTCCCAATTCCTAAAACATTAGCGTATTTAGTACTTACGCGTATAACCCAAACGGATAGTAAGACGTGGTGCTAAATTAATTGTTACAATTGTATATGAATAGGGGAAATTCGGAGACAGAAATAATAAGGTGAACGTATATAGTCGAATCCAGTATAATTTTTCTCAATCCTCGGTCCCGACACAGATTTATCTGATCACCAAACCTTTCCTTCACCTCTGACAAGACGTGTATTAATCACAACTTGTGAATGTGTGGAATGCCAGGCTTCCACCGTGGTTCGGATTCCACGTTAAACTGTAGGTCCTCCATTTCATCTCACAATCACCCTACCATTACACTTTAGCGTAAGTGCGTATAACCCGAACGGGTAGTAAGATGCGGTGCTAATAATAATAATAGTATCATTTTCAAATTTACTAATATAGATCACATAGCTTGATATATAAATGTTAGAACATTGTTTTCGTAACATTTTTTTAACAGTCAAGTATCTTTCTATTATAACCGTCGAGGACGGGGAGATCGAGGTTCGAATCTCAGTTGGGTCAACTGGGTGTGGTTTTTCCTAAATGGTTTTCCACTTCTCCCTCCACGCAAATGCGGGTTCACTTCCTCTAATTCAACCTTCCCAATTCCCAATCCATTAGCGTAATTAGTACTTAAGGCGTATAGCCCGAACGGGTAGTAAGACGCGGTGCTAAATAAGATTAATAAAAAATATTTCTATCATAAACTGATTATACACTATCTAGGTAAATGCACTTTGGCCAAAGGGATCAAAACTCCAGAGTCTATACGTTCTTTCCATTTAAATAAAGACTGTTTGCCCAAGAAACGCTATTTCACATGTACTCCCCACTTACACACGTTCCTGCAAAAGCCTAACGCACACTCGTTCTCCCCTTAAAGAATGCAAAAAAGAGGTGATTGTTTTTTACAGTTTTCCACTCTTGAAAGCAAGCAGGGAGGGTTGAAGAGTTTTTTTTAAGCAAAAAAAAAAACATTTACGCTTATCTTTTCTCATTCACGATGTTCTTGAGAGACTTACACAAAAAGTAAACTCTGTTAAACCTCCCCTTATATATATATATTTTTTTTCTTCTCTTGTCGTCATTGAAGCTTTGAGGGTACGTTGCAATCTTGTTGTGTGTAAACCATTTGTTCCGATATCGGCTGCTTCTAATGGGCCATTACTTTGTTCTAGCGCGGCCCCATTTCATTCATGTTACTCCCAATTTCTTCCTCCCCCCCCCCTCTCTCTCTCCACACCCAATTTTCTCTTAAACCATTTTCTTGATATCCTTGCCCGTCGCTGACAGTAACATTACTTCAAATATTGACTAGATTTTTTGTTGCAACAGCCTTCTTTTTTTATGTATAGTCCAGTAAGTGTAAAATTGTATTATTTAAACATCATGTTTATATGTGTAATCTCAAATGTTTGAGATCATATTTAGTCTGATTTATGTGAATCAATTTGTTCTCCTTGTCTTATAGCTCGTCGGGACTATTCGAATATCCACGCAGAATAATGTATTGCGAATAAGGTGGAACTTATAGGAAGTGTACCCACATTTTCGTAGAAAACAAGAGTAGGAAACACTATCTCAGGGTTTTTAGCATCATGTCCTACTTCTTGTTGAGGCTATTCGCCTATGTACTAATTACATTAATGTACTAAGATTGAGGGTTAAATTTATAGGAAATGCACCCGCATTCGCGTAGGGAAAGAGGGGAAAACTATTTAGGAAAATCACCCTCAGTGTACCCGACAGGGATCGAACCCTGATTTCCCCGTCTTCGGCAGTCTAGTTCAACATGAGATTAGGGCGTTAGACCACGCGACCACCGAAGTAGATACTACCTCAGTTAAACAATAAAGTAGTCAAACCCCGACCTCAACATCACAAGCGAACCTGACAAGACGAGACTGGTGACCACCCACGTACGTGTCAATTTGGTTCACAAAAGTTTTTAATTTAAAACACAATTTCTTGTGATAAAAACATAATGGTCGGAATAACTGTCAGGCTCCTTTAGTCTGGATGTTTGATGATGGGGAAATAAGAGTTTCGAATCCAACCCGGGTCTACCGATCTGTTTTTCCCTAAAGGGTGTCCTAATCTTCCTCTACTGAAATACGGGGGGTGCATTTCTTATAAAAACCTATATGCCTCATACGTACCCTATCACGTGATTTTGTTGTTAGCACTTCCTATTACTCGTTCGGGTTTACACGCATACGTAATAATTACGATAGTTTATTAGGGATGAGTAAGGTTGTATTTATAGGAAGTGTATCAGCACTTGCGTGGATGTAGGTGTCTAAGACCATTTAATGAAAACCACATTTAATATATCCGCCTAAGTTTCGAACCCCGATCTAAGGAATCGCACTGACAATATACTGAACTGCCAATGATAGGAGGGTAGAGGTTTGTATCTTTGTCAGGTGTACTTAAAGTACACACTTTCTATACGTGAATGAGGATGCACTTAATATGAATCGAACCTTCATCTTCCCTAAAATGTTAGTATAATTAGTACCTTAGTACCTGTGGTTATAGCCTGAATGGGACAGTAAATAAACTAAAACCTTCGCATCAATTTAATTCCAGCATTTATTGTGAGTCTGTAGACACTTTTTTATTTCATTTTTAGCATAATTTTTAAAAAGCAGGAAAACCTGTTACATGTTCGTGTTCATATGGAAACATTTGATGGGATTTCTACTCTCTAAATATGTTTTAAGCCCAAAAAAAAAATGAGATTTAGCTAACTTTACCTTTTATAAAGTATTTGAAAAAATATAGACCTAAAATCATTTAATATATTTTTCACTTGAAATAGCTTGTGCTCTCTCACTCTAGACCACTTCAGGCGTGAGGTGCGTGTTTTTACAATCTTAATAAAAAGAAGGTTTTGTGCAAAATAAATAAAAGGTTATTTCAGTATAAGGGTTTAATTTAATTTTCTCAAGAGCGGATCTGAATTTTTGTTTTATATTTGTCATGAGAATAGTGGCATTACAACATTTTATTTTTAAAATGGGCTCTTGCTAAAATTCTGCGATGCCTTGACAAATATTTAAGTACTTTCTCGATCAGTTTGTATAGAAAATTAAACTTATTGTATTTTATAAATTTAAACAATCTTACTACCTATTCAGATTGAATACATTTATGATAATAACTAAGCTAATGCGGTAGGGATGAGGAAGGAAGCATTTTAGAGGAAGTAAATTGGGAAATCATCAAGGAAAATACACAATATATCCAACAGGAATTCGATCCCCAATCTTCCAGTCATAAGCAGAACTGTTTAGCACTAGAGTGACTCCTTATACCTTTCGGCCACCGAAGTGGGTAAACTTAAACTCACGTTCCCTTTGTTCCCAAAATAATTTTAACTATAGTTTTATATATATATATATATATAAAAGAGTATTTTATTTATTTACAGGCACAGCATACAATTCAATAGTATTATACGCATTTCAATTAGGCTGATATGATGATGAAGGTAGAATTTAGAGGAAGTGAACCCTCAGCTGCGTGAAAAGAGATTGGGAGAACATTAAGGAAAAAAATAAGTAAAACACCCGCCCGGGATTAGAAACCCAACCCTCCACGTCAACGACAAAGCAAACTAGACGACCAAGACATTTATTCTCCGTGTCATCCGATGCGAGTAGTAGTTTTATTGAACAAAGCTTCCCCTCAACCTCTTTTCATATCTTTTCAGGATCAAATGGATGTCATCCACTTTGACCGAAAACCCGAGGAAAACAACAATCCTGCGCGCCCTTAGTTAATTTTATATCTTAAGTCTCGTCCTCACTACGATACCTTACCCTGTTTGCGAAATAATGGGACACTAAAGTCCCTCCAACCGGCAAAAGGATCAGTAAAGTCTCAAGGGGGAGGAATATAGACGTATAGTCGGATCTCATAAAAAAAACTTGAAGCCGCTCAATTCTCAAAGTAAGATCCGTTTCGGTGGCCGCATGGTATAACGAGTTACTCTTGCAGTAGACTATATTGCTGATGACGGGAAGATATCGAGGTTCAAATCTCGCTTGGGTGTACAGAGAATTGGTTTCCCTGAATTATTTTCAACTATCCCTCCACACAAATGCGGATACATTTCCTCGAAATTATAACTGCCTCATTATTACTCCATTGGTGCAATTAAAGCATAAGTGTTAAACTTAAAATATAAACACGTGAAATCATGTGACATGCATTTGTTTCTTTTCATAGATTATATCAATATCTATAAAATAAAATAATGAACACGGTGTTAGAAGGTGACCTGGTGATCTAGGGATAAGGTGTCGGACTTCTGTGCTGGGGTCCAGCGTTCAATCCTCGGTCCCGGCACAGATTTATCTGATTACCAAATCCTTCCTTCACGTCTGACAAGACGTGTATTAATCACAACGTGTGAATGTGTGGAACGCCAGACCTCCACCGTGGTTCGGATTCCACGTTAAACTGTAGGTCCTCCATTTCATCTCACAATTACCCTACCATTACACATGAGCGTAAGTGCGTGTAACCCGAACGGGTAGTAAGACGCGGTGCTAATAATAATAATAGTAATAATAAATAATAATAATAATAGAAAAACTCGTATGTGCAAAGTCAGTAATGGATGGGTGCTGTAAAAAAAAGTGCGATATGAAAGGAAGTCCAATAGGTAAATGTGAAAGAAGCGTCTTACGTTGGTTTGAAAATGTTGAGCGAATAAGTGTGTATTGAGTGACAAAACAAATATAAGATTGAAAATTGTGTGGATCTAAAGGATGAACCATATAAAACGTGGTTCAATGTTGTATACGTATGTGTGAACAAGAGACATTAAGAATGATAAGAATAAAAGAGCATGAATGACTCGGTGTATGGATGTTGTTAAAGCGAAGGGAGTATTCCAGGATATGGGAGTGTGGAGAAAGTTAGTGATGATTGATTAAGTACTGAGATTTTGTTTTTTGAGCTATATGTAGAGTTTCTTGCCTACCCCGTAAGGGAACGGTTTGATTAGGTATGTGTATATATATATGCACATACAATTTTATCAATATTTGATACTAGAATAACTTTTTTTTTCAACTGCATTATTATCAGTTTCCTAATATTTAAACTTCCTGATTTATGACAACCCTTTATTTAGATCAATGAATCTAAAGTTATGTAATAAATTAAGACTCGTCTCTATACAGATGTTACGATAATTCATATCTCTCGTGCTATATTTCCTAAGCCAGGAGTTATAACTTCCAAATGGATAGTTCACTTCTGTGCCACTCCAACTTTTCCTAGTTCACCAGATGAGCTCTACACAAACATTTCATTGAAATATATGTCCGGAACTTTAGTTACTTTGCTATACTAACCTACTATCAAGGCTTGGACTTTGATCTCCTAAAAATATATACTTTTTTTCTATAAAATTGCTTTAAACATTTTTAAATTGACTTACAAAATATATCCATATATATAAGAACAAATTCTTATAGAATTCATTTGATTAAATCAAACATACACTTTACAAATGGAAACTAAATATATATCTATTATTATTTAGCACCGCGTCTTACTACCCGTTCGGGTTATACGCTTTAAGTACTAATTGCGCTAATGGATTAGGAATTGGGAAGTGACCGAGATTCGAACCTCGATCTCCCCGTCCTCAGCAGTCGAGCTCAACACGACAAGCGCGTTAGCCAACTACGCCACCGAGGTGGATAAATATATATTTAACATATTTTGCTTAATGTAAATATTAATTTCCCATTACCTGCTTCAGAAGCAACCCAACTCATTCTTTTCCATCTTAGTGTCAGTTATTCCCCGGCAATGTTGATTTTCTAACCTCGCAAGTGGATAGTATAAATATTTAATAAGACGCATACACTATTTTCTAATTCAAACAACAGTATGGTGAAAAAAGTATGTTTGAGTAGTCATTGATTTTTTTTTCTTAAATCTCTGTACAATAAGTAAATTTTTAATAATAAAGTTGCCTAAAACTCACTAAAACTCATTATGAAAAAACAAAATGTTTGATCTAAAATCCCTACGTAAAGAACTAGCTATAGAAAGAATTTTTTCGGATTTTTGTTTTCAGAAAATATGTCATACATATCCAGGCTTAATTAATTACTAATCTAGAATTCCATGGCTTGGCTACTGAAATTTTCTGTTAACTTGATTTTGTCATAGTTCACTGAATGATAAATGTGCGATGTGGGGTTCTAATGGATGTGTGCCTAAGAATCAAGTGAATATATAAGGCAGATAGTAGCTAAAAAAACTATATATTAATCCCCAAAAATTGTATATTAACCCCCTAAAAATTATATTTGAACATATTAATATTTGGAAAGTTGTTATATCTTATATTAGTGGTTTGTCCCCCTAAGGGGTTGTGAAACCATTTGGAAATCAATTATTATTAGCTGATTTTTAAATTTAAGACATTTTTATTTCAAACACTTTTCCAAATTAAGTATGATAATTTTTTATTGTGGTATTGGCAACTCTATCCACCAGTTGTGCTAATTAATCTTTTAGGTGACAAGCCAGATTTAAGACACTTAAACGCACTATTTTATTTTCGAGCCCGAAATCCTCGGATTCGCACCCCAACACCTATAACCAACCACCACCCTAAGCTATTATTTCGGCCAAGTGCAATGCCACCAAATTCTCAAATCTGATTCTCATAAAATTTTAAACAGTGTTGTCGAAAGTGATTTGCAATGTGCTCTTTAAAATATCAAACCTAATATTTAAGAACTAATGAAAACAAAACTTTACCAACAATCATACCAATTTTCATTCAATATATTTGAGCAATTATGCTGCCAGTGTTACGTAGATTTTTTAATAAAATAAAGAAGTAACTATCAAATTGATTCCCAGATTCCTTCCAATCTAATGCGGGTGGATGATATCTAAAATACTTCCTCTTCTTCATCCCTAATCAATTAGCGTTGTTATTATATATGTAAAAGCTGAACAGGTTGTAAGACGAGGTGATCAAAAAAATCTCCACGAGTGGAAAAATGAACTAACTCTGTATCAAGACTACTTTATCCTATTTTATTTCCTCATTATAATATCTTATCCAAAACTTATTTTGTAAAACATTCACGACACCCAAGACATCACCTGAGTTACTAGAACAAGGAAAAAAACTGGCCAAGTTATGGAAGTGAATGAATATAATACGCTTTCCGTAAATGGGCAGTACATCATTTTTATGAACCAGATTACACTTCTTGGTAATATCTTCCCTTCTTTTTACCAGTATGGCTTACCCCTCTACTTCTCTTATCTCCTGCTGTTAGAGGTCTATTTATATTCACAGATAGGACATGTGTTTTATCCGATATTTTTTTTAATAACACACATCAGTGGTCATGTAGGCTAAGACGTTAACCTCACCTAGTCTGGTTTTCCAGTGACATGGTGGATTGAGTTCATATAATGGTTGCGTGTTTTTTACCCTAAATGTTTCTCAACACGTGAAAGGTGGTACAATTAAATAAGTATACCTCCCTCATACCTGCCTCATTAGTGTAAATATACCAGGATGGTATAAGGCCTTTTTCCCGCAGTAGACTAGATTGCCATTTATGGGTAAATCGATGTTAAATACCCTGATGAGTGTATTGAGGGTATTTTTATTAAATGGTTTTCCACTTTCCCTCCACGCAAATGAGGGTGTAATTCTAATAAATATAGCCTTTTTCATTCCTAAATCAATTAGCATAATAAGTAAATAAGCGTATAACCTGAACTGGCAAGATACGGAATCCATGGCTCAAATCTTGTTCGGTATTAAATAAATTAAAGAATCCCAGCTCAAGTGAGAATCCTTTTGAGTGTGTTGGATATGAAACCTTCTGAAATATTATTTATTTGTAAGCTACAATTCCAGATTCAGCTGCATTGATGCAGCTGCGGTTTGCCAGCTGCAGGCCGAAAGAGCATCGTGCTAGCTGCAGTCATAAGCTGTTAGTGGTCGGTTACAGAATTCATTTATTGAGCGGGCATTTGAAGTCAATATTCCTTCCGATCTTTGAATGATCAGCTATTCAGAGATTTGAAACAATTAAAATTTAAAATAAGTATCATTTATACATAAAACTGAATTACATTATTTTATTCGTTTCAAAATGATACATGGTTAGGAGTACATATTTATTTAATGATCAAGTCACTTTTTCAACTTCTACTCTTGATTTTAAATGAAAGCTTATTTCTTAAGGTTGATATGTAAGGGAAGCAAGAAATGTAAGTGTTTTTGCAGGTTTTGATTAAAAACTTTGACCTGAGGGGTCATGCTGTTAGTTACTCATCTCAGGATCCAATGTCAGTGGGTTCAAACCCAGCTGAGGTTGACGGAATTTTTCTAGCACAATAAAAATCCGTAGTTCAACTACTTTCCGAAGGAAAGTAAAGCTGTCAGTCCCATATCGATTGTGGCACGTGAAATAACTCTGGAAGGTATGTGAGAATACCTTTCCCGGTAAAATAAAGAGGTTCTTTCACTCACGCTCATAGAAATTCTCATGTGGTGATATAATTATTCGTGGTAGAAAATGCAGGTTAAATACCACAAATAAATACATTAACACTTTTTTTTTGTTAAACTGAATCAAATAGGGCTCCAATAGAAACATAATTTAATTTTCTTCACATGGTGATATCAACAGTCGTTTAATATCTATCAAGGATATCCTGGAATTTAATGACAATTTTTATCTTAATTTACAGAGTTTCTTATCTAATGCCGCTATGCCCATGACATATATTCAACAAATGTTGATATCTCTATGTGAAGAAAATTAAAGTCTTAAATTAAATCCGCTCAAGTAAAAATTTAAGTAGGCCAAAAATAATATCTCGCTATAAAAACTTTAAAAACACTGACCTTTTTTTCACGTTTCTCTTGCCTTGATTCGCGGTGACTTCCATCCTACCTTGCTGGTATTTATCCTACAAGTTTATAAAAGGTGTAATGATATGACCTTGGGATCAGAAAATGCATTTTATTGCCCTTATTATTAAAACTGCTTCGGTGACCTCACGGTCTAAAGCGTCACTCTCGTGTTGGACTAAACTGTCGATGACAGGGAGATCGGGGTTCAAATAATGGTCGGCTGACTTTTCCTAAAAAGGTTTTCCAGTTTCCTTCCACGCGAATACGGGTACACTTTCTCTAAATTCAACCTTTCTCATCCATAACTCATTTACGTAATTAGTAAATATGCGTATAACTTGAACAGGTAGTTAAACGTGGTAGTAAAAAATAATTAATAATAATAATAATAATAATAATAGGGGAACTGGTGGTCTAGGGGTAAGGTGTCAGACTTCTATGCTGGTGGCCGGGGTTCAATCCCCGGTCCCGGCACAGATTTATCTGATTTCCAAACCCTTCCTTCACCTCTGACAAGACATCTTGTGAATGTTTCACAATCACCCTACCATTACACATTAGCGTAAGTGCGTATAACCCGAATGGGTAGTAAGACGCGGTGCTAATAATAATAATACATATATTATTAGAACGCAAGAAACTGGTTTTCCAGAGAGGAAAAGGTTTGAGGTTCGAATCTTGGCCTAGGTAACTAGGGGTGATTTTAAACATATAATTTACCATTGGTTTTCCCACTCCTTTTCTACGCTAATGTGAGTGTACTTTCTCTTAAATTACTCTCTATACCTCTGCCTCTTAGATTTAAGACTGTATACAAAGCCGTGATTCGGTAGACAACGAATTCCCCATTGGATCTGAACTACTCGCTATCCATATACTGGGTGATTGATTGACATCCTAGACTAGACTATAGCTCTCGCCCTAAGATACCTTGTGCATCATAAAATACCCCACTTGACTTTAACTGCTCTAGACTACAACTAAGGCCCTAAAATATCCTGGACACTATTCATTCCCCCATTTGACCCGAATTGCTCGCTATTCTTGTACGTAACACCTGAGACTAGAATATAGCCCCATCCCTACGTCGTTAAAAACCATTGTGCTAAACGAACTAGTGAAAAATAAAACACGTACGATTAGAGACGATCGAATTGGTCAGTTCCCCTCGTTAAATCAGCTGTCACCTGGTCGCAGATGTCCATCACCTTGAGGTTATCCGTCCAGGCGGACGCCCTTGACAGCGTTGCGAGTAAAACAATAATCCAGGTAGAGATTGATAGCGCGTGTGTTTGTGTGTGTGTGACCGACTCCAACTGTTCGATCAGTTTCCCCATTCCCGTTGAGAAACGAGGGAGTAATGTAGGGGTGGCTACTGTCTGTCAGTGTTAGCGAAGTGGCTGTGACAGTTCCCGTGACCTCGGTCGACCCATTAATCACCCCAGGCGGACCTGCGACTAAACTCGCTCTCCCACCTGACATAACTAATCACCTTCACCTCCTATATTGCTAGGGGCTTATATTCACCGCGCAAGAGTGGATTACATGCGCTCGTTGCAATGATGTGAACGGGAAAACTGTTTAGTTTGGACCGTGGTGAGAGGCTGGGATAGCCTGGGTGTCCTTTGTAAATTGCATTGGTAGGTGGGGGGCTAGGGGGCTTGTGTCCCCTCTGTAAATTGCAAAAAAAAGGTGGGGGCTACGGGGCCTGGGTGTCCTCTGTAAATTGCAGAGGAAGATGGAGGCTGAAGGACTGAGGTCCCCTCTGTAACTCGCATAGAAAGCTAGGGGTCAGGTCTCTCCTATAAATTGCATAGAAAGGTGGGGGGGGGGGGTTGAGGGCCTGGCTCCCCTCTGTAAATTGCAGAGAAAGCTGGTGGCTGGGGGCCTGGGCCTCCTCTTCAAATTGCATAGAAAAATGGGGGTTTTGGGTCCTGGGTTTCCTTTGTAAATTGTATAGAAAGATGAGGGCTGGTTCTCTTCTGTAAATTGCATAAAAAAGTGGGGGGCTAGGATCCCCTCTGTAATTTGCTGAGAAAGGTGGGTGTGGGTGTGTAGGGTACTCCTTGTAAATTGTTGGACCCTCTATGAACTTCACATATTCATAAAACATATTTAATAACATATGGGTGTCTCATGATATATTATTCAACATTCAAAACAACAGATTTGTTGAAACTTATACTAAGTTGGACTTTCCTTTTTTTAATATTTGGTAGTTCTATTTCATTTGGCATAGTAAGCTGTTTAATATACAACTCAGTCACCCTCCACTAACATAAGCGTTTAACTAGTTAGTATATTAAATATAACTATCGTGGTTCGAAACCAGATGTCACAGTTTCAACGTCCCGTGTCCAGGTTCTCATTTTTCGCTCGATTATATTAAAATAGTGCGTATTAGAATGTTTGTTTAGTGCGTATTAGAATGTTTGTTACTCTAACAAAGAACTCATAGCATATACAATGAAATACTTCAATTAAAATTATTGCAATCTAAGGCATAAATAGCTATGCTTACGTTTTATTAAAACAAACTCCTTGAAAACTTTATTTTCCCACACAAAAATAACATTTCTCTCATCCAGCACATTTCAAAGACTGGTAGAAAGATAAAGTTTCCTGTAGAGAGCCCTAACTCTCACTATCTGCAACCGTGGGATACTCTCTTATAGAAATGGGACATGAAGTTGTTTGTAACCCCCTCCCTTTGCCCAGCCTCAAGCCGCCATTGGATGAGGTTTTAAAACCCACCTACTGACTTGTCTACTCTTGTGTCTTATCGTTTGGAATGAAGTTTACGCGTGGCTCTATATCTATCTACTACAGTTTCTAGTTCATATTATCCGTGTCTTACTCTTTCTCCTTTTTTCCTCCCATCCCTGTTTATTCCCGCGAGTATTTCCTTGTCCTCCCTTCTATCCGTCTCTCCCCTTCGTTTCGGATCACGTTGGATTCTCTTCCTATCTTTATGGTAACTCTTAGAAAAATCTATTTCCATCAACAACAAGCGATAGTTCTTACAGCCTCGTATACTTCATTCTTTTTTATTGCGTATTCTTCTGACTCTCTTGCTGTGGATCTTTTTTTTTTTTAGCAGTTTTAACTTCTTCTGGATGGATCTGTATCTTACTTTCACATATTCCCTATTCTATTTCATACGTATCTGTCTGTGACTATCGTTAGTTTCTTACGCTGACGCCGTGACACGATAACGTGTACAATGAGTGGAACTTCTAAAAAAAAAAAAAAAAAA
>CABFVX010002186.1:35736-53220 GCA_902151425.1 Timema shepardi | reverse complement strand
TATATATATATATATATATATATATATATATATATATATATATATATATTTATGTTGTCAACATCCCTTTTTATCAACTGATACAAAGCTTACAGCGATGAATAAGGTATCGGTGGATAGGATTTTTTTTTTACCAACTTCTGATATAGCATACTCGGTCTACATTAAAACACCTTGTTTGTTTAAAATTTAAGTTAAAAGAAAAATCTAACATTATTTTCGTATCAATTACCGAAAATAAACTCTCTTTGCTATTTTGTGTATACACTTCGCTGAGTAACCTATTTAATTTCTACAACCCGATAAAAGACTATATCTTTTTTGGGGGGAGGGGAAGGTTGAATGTGGGAAAGTTTCGCAAGGGCTTACCGGTCTTTCATATTTTGCGGGAACTTTCAAATAACCATTGCCACTGCCCAATTTTCTTAGGAAGGGCCATAAGCGACAGCTAGAATAGTCACAAGATCTACTTTCGCTCATTCATACTTAAAGTCATGTGATATTACTTTTGGTATCTACCACCAACAACTATAAAATATAGCAACAAAAATTTAACAAAATAATACAAAAAAAGGTTAGTATTTTCTTAAATATCTTTTTTATTAAAATAAACCTGAAAGTGTCTGGGATAGAACCTGAAACGCCTGGTTCTGTAGCCAGGAACTCTGACTACTAGACCACAGACGGTCGCTTTCATTGGATACAAAAAGTAAGTATTTTTTTTATAAATTACATACCAAAATAATGTCAATTAGTTTGGTCTTTTGTGACATAAGTTTGGCTCCCATATTAATATAATTTAAATGAATATCAAATTGGTAAACATTAGACTAGTTTTGTTTGTGCACAAATTATTATCTACCTTTACGTGGTGTATATATATACACTATCAGTGTACTGTAGGGATGAGTAAAGTAGCATTCTGAGGAAATATAGCGACATTTGCAGGAATTTAGATTGGAAAACCATTTAGGAAAATCCATTCAAGTACATCCGACAGGGATTAGAATCCCAACTTTGTCGTCACCAGCATAGCAGACAAAGCATGATCGTCTTCTTGCCCTATATTATTATTATTAATATTATTATTATTAGCACCGCGTATTACTACCCGTTCAGGTTATACGCACTTACGCTAATGTGTAATGGTAGGATGATTGTGAGATGAAATGAAGGACCTACAGTTTAACGTGGGATCCGAACCTTCACAAGATGTCTTGTCAGAGGTGAAGGAAGGGTTTGGAAATCAGATAAATCTGTGCCGGGACCGAGGATTGAACCCCAGCCGCCATTCTTGCCCTCTAGTGCGGGTATGTTGAAATAAATACGTCTACGTCTTGGTATATTTTATTGATTTTTTTAAAAATAAACAGAACTGAGTTTACCTTGCCTGTCTATATATTTTTTTATATCAAGTGAAAATGTGTTTCTCTGCAATATATCGATGTGCTGATGTCAGGATAAAGTGGAAAATATTGGACTAATAGAGAGAAAATGTCAAGTGTGCGCTTTTTTTAATGGCTATAAAATAAAAACCTAGTGAACGTCACAAATACAACCATCTTTATCATCATCAAACGTGCAGGGGGAGTAATGTTGGTTGCAAACGCGATAGGCGAAACAGCTGATGACAGAGCTTTAAACAATTTTAAAATCACAATTAATTATTAACTATCATTTAAATATATATTTAAGTGTTGACTTTTTAAATGCGAAAACCTTTTTATTTTCAAAAATATTTAGTAACATTTTATACTTTGTAAATATACATTAGAACGTCGATATAAAAAATACGGACCGTAAATAATCCGGATTTCCAAGAAGAAAAAACTATCTATGAAAATAGCCACACAGGTATTAATATAAAAAATATGGCTGCTAAAAAATTTACCTCAATCCTTGTTTAAAAAAATTGAGACTTTACCGTTGTTAGATTTTGGACTTAGGCCGCTACACACGTGCAAGTATAGCTGTGAGGTTTACCTGTACAAGCGCACCTGAACGTGTGGATGATATAACTGTACAGTTATTTTGGCGACCGAAGCAAATAGTTAATTGCATTCGATATACCGGCGTTGGACAAAACTGCGCAGGCATACCGGAACGTGTACCGAAGCGCGCAGGTGGATCAGTTCATTTGTTGATGTTGTCAGCGACACATCGCTCACTAATTTGATAGGTTTTTTCCTTTCTTTATAAACTTATTGCTGTTGTCATCGCCACATTGTTCACTAATTAGATAAATTTCATTCTTTCTTTATAAACTTATTGCTCTTGTCACAGCCACATTGTTCACTAATTAGATAGGTTTCATTCTTTCTTTATAAACTTATTGCTGTTGTCACCACCACTTTGTTCACTAATTAGATAGGTTTCATTCTTTCTTTATAAACTTATTGCTGTTGTCATCAACACATCGTTCACTAATTAGATAGGTTTCATTCTTTCTTTATAAACTTATTGCTGTTGTCACCACCACATTGTTCACTAATTAGATAGGTTTCATTCTTTCTTTATAAACTTATTGCTGTTGTCACCACCACATTGTTCACTAATTAGATAGCTTTCATTCTTTCTTTATACACTTATTGCTTTACACAATGATGGCAGAGTGTCGCGGTAGCCACCGAGATCACATAGAAGAGTTTATAGAAATCTACAAAAGTGAACAATGTCTGTAGAAAATTAAATCAAGAGACTTCAATGACCGACACAAAAAAAAGAAGCTGCATATTGGTGGAAAAACTAAATAAGATAGATTCCGCTAACAACAAAGAAAGCGTTCTTAGAAAAATCAACAACTGTGACCTGAGGAAGAAAAACCGTATCGCGTTGATGCATTAACACATCCGGTATACCTGTACGTGTGTAGGAGCCTTTAATATTAGCAACAAAAAACAATGTTTAGGTTTGTTGTTTAAATAAAGTGAAAATATTTATATCTTACGACTGAATTTTTGTAAGCATTCCGTCCATGCTTATTGTTTAGTTTTTGGTAAAGGCATTGTATTTCCTAAAATCTGGACACATCGATAATCTGGACTGGTTCGATCCACAATATTCCGAATTATCGACGCTCTATTGTAAATGGTTATTGTATTGTTGTAGTAATGCATTATAGCATTATCGAAAAGAATATTGGCTAAGCTTATAGTTTATATAATAGGGTTTACCAGCCTAAGGAAATTGTAAAGCTACAAGTAGAGTAGTTTTTTCCATTCCTCTTATTATTTAATTTATTTTAATTCATCTTAGGTATTTAAAATGCACTTTCTAAATTTACTGATTATCAGCACACGAATTATAAACTAACTTAAATCCAGAATGGACACAACATCCACCCCCCAGGCGTTAATTCTCACTGCTATAGAGTAAACCCACACTACCCCAATCATACATTTTTCAGCAATGCCGGGAATCTAACCCGGTACCCTTAGCTCAGTGGAGAGAGACGCTACCAACTGAGTTAATGTGTCGGATTTTGTCTTCGTACCCGATGGGCTAACCGCGAACGCTAATTGAGTAGTAATTGGGAAGGAAGAGAATTAGGTATAATGTACCCATATTGGTATGGCGAGAGAATTAAGAACATATTTTGATAAAACACATAACGTCTTATGTACACTCGACCGGGGTGTGAACCTTGATCTCCCTTATGCACGGAAATCCAGATCAGCACGAGAACGACGCGTTAGATTAGTAGAGTTGATATAACTAGAACTCAGCAAACATTTGTCTGAAAAGAGGATTGTAAAATAAGAAGGAAAAAATTCCCACTTCCTATGTTTTTTTGTCGGTATTAAGGTGGGCACAAAAGGAAGGTTAAGGGGTTTTATGGTTTTTTAATAGCATAACTTTTTTTTGAACAAAATAAATAAAATATTCACCCAGTAGAAACTTATAACTTTACTATCTTCACATAGTGTTATCAATAATTGTTGAATATCTATCATGAGCATAGCGTCATTAGATGATAAACCTTTAAAATAAAGATGAAAAGTTGTCATCAAATTCCAGGACACCCTTGACCATTATTCAAAAACTGTTGAGGTCCCCATGCGCAGAAAATTAAACTACGTTTCTACTGGGGGCAACAATTGATTTATTTTGGCTTTAAAATGTTTTACTATAAAATCTGCAAAAACGCCGACACTTTCTTGCGTTCTATACAGTCCCATCTTAAAGACCTGATCATTCCGATCATAGTCAACAACGTTAATCCCTACACTAATCACACAAGTCTGAGTATCTTTGAAACTGATAGTTAGTACACTCGGCCGGTATTCGAATCCCGATCTCCAATTCTATTACAAGATTAACGTTTTGGACCAGCCGAACAACGAAGTGGTTTAGGTAGCTGTTGTTCTTGAGAATATGTCCACATATTTTTAATGTATTCCAATATGTGAGTGCAAGACGTCTTGAATCCACATACGCTTTTTTTTTTACCTCCAAAACGAGTGAAATCTCTGAGTGCACTTTCGTTCTATTTTATCTTTCTTTGAAACAAATATATACATGATCAATACAAGCCGTGTCAAAGGAAACTGTCGTAAACATGTTTTTTTAAATTTTCTGAAGTATATTTTAGAGCCTAAAGAGAAGTACAAGTAAAATGTAGTGTATTCTCCTTAGAGATGAAAGTATACACTTCTCTCTCAATACTTAATATATTTATTATTTTAAATTTTGAAACTCAAGGGCAATATAAATGATATCCTAAATCCATATCGCTGATGTGATGGTCTATATTTTATTATGCGTATAACCCGAATGGGTAGTAAGACGCGGTGCTAATAATAATAATAATATATTTTATTAATTTTTATAACGATAAAATGTCGTGACCAATTTAGCTTTTATGGAGAAGAGAATGTATTACCTTTAATTTCTTTCGTGTTTTTTTTTTACCTGTTTTCATGATATTATATTTTAAAACCATTATTTTAGAAAATACCGTTTCAACCTCATTTTTTTTTGTTGTTGCAAGGTTTGATTCAAGGTGCTATTCTAGCAACAGACTGGATTGTCGAATATGGAGATGTCAGGGCTAGAATTATATCCGGGTGTTTGAGGGTGACTCTTTCCCTCTAATCAATTACTGCTACATTTCTTCTAAATTCTGCATTTCTATTACTTACCTCATCAGTGTAAATAATATTTAACCATAAAGCCCGAATAAATTTTTGAGACGCAGCAGGAAAAATAATATTTTTTTAAAACATATATAACTTACATTTAGTAATGATTTTCTTGCCTTGCTCAATTTTTCTATAATTTGAGACGTGTTAATCCGTTGTGTGTATACATATATTACAACGTGTTTCTAAAACATTGCATCAAACTTTGGCAGGCTATTCCTTGGGTGAAAATAGAATAATTCACATCAGCAACCTAGGGTCCATCGTAAATATTAAGGGCGGTATTCACCCCTAAATATAGAGCTAAAAACGACTATTGTGTGAAATATTATGAAAACCGCTTAGAGTATTACAATGAATCTTTGTATACTACTTATTGAAATATTGATGATTAATAAACTAAATGTGCTGTTACCGTTACCACCCCACCCCCCTCATCATGTAAAAAGGGGGGGGGGGGGTTGTAACACATTTTTTCTGCAATAAAATATGTCAGAGTAGGTATTACTAATTTTGACTTAAGATTACAAAAGTTCAAACTTGTGTGATTATCTCGAAAACGGAGAAAGCTAGACAGTTTCTCCAAGACACCTTTTTTTGTTAATTTCTAATCTTTGTTTTGTAATTTTAAGTCAAAATTAGTAATACTTACTCTGACATATTTTATTGAAGAAAAAAGTGTTACAACCCCCCCTCTTTTACATGATGAGGGTGGGTAATGGTAGCGGCACATTTAGTTTATTAATGATCAATGTTTCAATGAGTAGTATATTATTATTATTATTATTATTATTATTATTATTATTAGCACCGCGTCTTACTACCCGTTCGGGCTATACGCACTTATGCTAATGTGAAATGGTAGGGTGATTGTGAGATGAAATGTAGGACCTACAGTTTAACGTGGAATCCGAACCACGGTGGAGGCCTGGCATTCCCCACATTCACAAGATGAGTAGTATACAAAGATTCGTTGTAATACCCTAAGCAGTTCTCATATTTCACACAACAGTCCTTTTTAGCTCTATCTTTAGGGGAGAATACCGCCCTTAATATTTACGATGGACCCTAGGTTGCTGATGTCAATTATTCTATTTTCACATGCCAAAGTTTGATGCAATGTTTTAGATACATGCTGTATAGTTCTAATCCTATACTTCTTGAGTCCGAATCTTAAATTTTATTTCGGAATGTACAATTTTGATTAAAGTGAAAGTATTTGAAATTAAATGTATAAAAATTTGTTTAAGTCTGGGTGCCACTGACAAATGTTATTATGTTTGTCATGTATTGCGTCATAGACAACAAATATAACTACTTTTTTTAAAATTATATTTATTTATTTCACATCCACTACTGTTTCTATCCTGTGTCCTGGATAATTTCTTAATTCAAGCCATATATTTTCTACTACTGGCTGGCTAGGCCTGTCGTAGCTTCGTATACCTTATAATCTAACTTAAAACTAGGTCAGGCACAACATCCAGTCCTCTGTTGTTAATTTATCGTAGTGAAATCATTGTAAATTATATATTTCTGGCTTTGCCAGGAATCAAACCCGGAACCCTTATCTCAGTAGGCAGATAGAATACCTACTGAGATAAGGTGCCGGACTAATTATATTAATACAATGTTGTAAATTTTTTATGATTTTTTTTTCCCTCTCCAACTACACACGTTTCTTAAAATTCCTTTTAACACTAACCTAAGAATGTTATTTTAAGTCAAGGTCTGTGTAAATTCTATTCGAAATACTTTTGATGAATTTTTTAACGAGTCTCGAATCTCTCGAACAACATAGGAATCTCGGATTCGAGCATCTCATCCCAAATATGTGTATGCTGGTGAGATGCTCGAATCCACTATTCCTATGGTGTTCGAAAGATTCGAGATTCGTAAAAATGTCATTAACAATATTTCGAATAAAATTTACGAAGACCTTTACTTCAAATAAAATTCTTATTGCTAGTGTTATGTATATATGTCTGTATATATAAATATAGTATAAATATATGTCTGTATATATAAATATAGTATAAATATATGTCTGTGTATATGTATATATATGTATGTGTGTCTATAAATAGTCTATATATATGTCTGTGTGTATATATATAGTCTATATATATATATATATATATATATATATATATATATATGTCTGTGTGTGTGTATATAGTATATATATACATATATAGACTATATAGACTATATATATACATGCATATATAGACTATATATATACATGCATATATAGACTATATAATCTATATATATATATATATATATATATACGTATACCCATGTCTCACTACCCTTCTCGGACTATTCCTATGCACTAAGTAGAGATGAGGAAGGTATAACTATACCGGAGATGCACCTGAATTTGCGCAGATTTGGACTCATCCCTGCCTTCCATCATAATAGATCAAACGACTCCTTGGTTCAGCTGCCCGAAGCGAGTTTTAAAATGAATGATTTTTGGAAACTAAACTACCTAATCTGACGTAATAATAAAGTATATATTATAAATTTCATAGGAAGGGCCTTTCTTATCTGACATTAAAAAAAATTCTAGAGCTACGTTCATATATTCATACGTAAGTATTTTGTTCTGTAGCTATCACTTTTAATAGATATCAATACCTTTAAAATAGCAACAAAAACATGGTAATATATATGTATAATAAACGCACACAAAGTTTTTCTAAAAGGCCATTTCTATTAACATCGGACTGTATTGTAAGCAGAGCTTATTAAATTTACTTAGATATGTTCTCCACCCCAACTTGATTTTATTTATTTTACGAATCATGTATAGGCCATATTCTTTAAAAGAAAAAAACACTCCCCCGGGAGTTTAATCCCCTTTATGCCTTGTCTAAAGAGGGCTTAACCGATTCATGACAACAGTCAACAAACCAACTCTGCTTACCCTGGCGTCACTACACGCCTCGCCACTACCCCTCTAGTCAATCCGTTCCAGGTAAGTGTTCGGGAGACAAAGGGTCCCAACTGCTATTCACTCAGAGTGTACCGTTTATTGCCCCCTTGTTTTGAGTTGTAGCCTCGAGCACATAACTCTGGTATCGTGTTTACGCAAACTCCCAATCGCCAGCGTCCGTTCTATATGGCTACATTTCAGGACGTCTGTATTGTGTGAAGCTGTATTGTGCATATCTCCACAACGTTCGTGTAATTTTTTTCCCCCCACCGTGGCTTGCCTGATGTTGTTCTTGTTAATTTAATTATTACGTCTGTTATCCCTATCTGACTTAACTGCTCTAGGAAAAGGTGATGGTTGTGAAAGCGGTTGGAGGGGAGGTTTAACAGGTTCATTTAATCAACAGGGAGAGGTAGGTAAGAAGTGGTTGCCTCTAGTGAAACGCGCTCTCGAAGGTATTTATTTCTATAATATATGACGTAATTAAAATTAAATATGACATTCTCAAGCTTTGTATTTAATAAATTAGAAATCTGCCTCGTCGGTGGTCGGAGCTTTGGGATTCAGAAAATTACCGTCTTACTTATGAAGACTGGTAGGTTCCTGGTTGGATTGAAATTGAACCCTTACATAGTGTTGCCAGACGTCCTTTTCTTTTAAAAACTATTTTGGTTTTGTTATCTTTACCACGCAAGCGGTGATGTAGGTCTATCAATATAATTTTTGTCAGGTTGGTATACATAAGTATAACACAATTCGGAAAAGTTTCGTCTATTTTATGAGTTTAGTGATGATATTTTCTTTGAATTTGTACGTCATTACGTTACTGTGAGAATTTAAATGCAGGGATATGTTTGGTTCGTAGTTTTAAAATATATTTATATATTAATTAAAATTTACAGTGTAAGTAGTCAAAAAATGCCTAAAAGGCAGTGCAAAACTAAGGAGGCAAAATTTTATCGCAAATATGAATAAATTTTTAACTTTTATTTGTTTGTTTTTATTAAATTATTACTACTGCTGTTTTCTTTTTAGTTTCTGTAAAGGCATGTATTTAATGTGTCGTAAAAATTGAAATAAAATTGTAATACTTAAATATTTTTTTGTTCCCGGTTTGCCCTAGCAAAAATCTGGTAGCCCTACTTTATAACTTGTGGAAAAAGTTTAAGTAGGAGATATTAGTATACCTGGAGTTTATTACAAATTTACATTTGGAGCACCATTTATAAAATACAAATCTATATTTTGTGGTCGACCTAGATAAAACTTTGCTATATTATTGGTGTTTTTTTAATAGTTTTTGATAGTATAAATTAAAAGCGACAACTGCAGATCACATGACGTGACGTATCACTAAGTGAAATTAGAACTAAGGAAATTTTTAGCTATCAGATATGTCACTTACTATGAAAATTGGGGTATAAATCATTGTGATTGTGGTATCAGTCACTAATGACCGTCCTTGTTG
The DNA here is from genome assembly GCA_902151425.1 of Timema shepardi. Classification (NCBI taxonomy): domain Eukaryota; kingdom Metazoa; phylum Arthropoda; class Insecta; order Phasmatodea; family Timematidae; genus Timema; species Timema shepardi. Next base: position 43,667 of record CABFVX010002186.1, on the reverse strand, counting down.
TTGAATGGAACGTGGACTATAGTCTCTATTTTTACATACTTTTTTTAAATAACAAAACACCTTTTTGGCAAAAAATAAATAAAATATGGTTTCATGAGTTTAGTATAGTTATTTAGTAATTAATTTGACTAAAAAAATGTAAGCTACTGTGAATTTTAAATTACTTTAAAATTGTAGATAAAATTAATAGAATAAAGTTTAAGTAAAGATAATAAATTATTTGTTATTAATAGTTTCCTAATGCACAGTAATAACTTTACTTTCTGATATTGGTATCATGACAAAGCTTTGCGCTCTTTTCCCCCCTGAAATATTATTTTTACAGTAAATGGCCGCAATATTGCTGACAGCTTTTAACAACTCTTTATTTCTCTTCTTGACCCTAAGAAAAGCTTTAATACAATTGGTTCTGGGAATTGAGGCTAGGAATTGTAGGTTTGCCATCGTAATCGGATTGGGGTTTTAGTTGGGGAATGGGGTAAAATAAAGGAGAATAAAACATCTATGTTGGGCAAGATTATATGAAGACTTATTTTCTCTTCTACCTCATGAATGCTGGGGAAGGTTGGAAGGGGAGTTATTAGTGCTCCTTACTTATGTCCAGGAGAATTGAACAAATGAACAGAATTAACGGTCAAGATTAGTTTTTATCTTTTTTTAAAGGGGGCTTTCTGGTTGTCGAGAGTTTTTATCTATGTGTTGTGGATATTTATGTGTGCGTGTATTATGTAGAGACGAAAGGAGATGAGAGAAAGGTCGAAGTTTTTATGGCAGAAAATTTTGTTTGGCAAAAGAAAGCAAATATTTATCCATTAGAAACATAAGAGTTTAATTTTCTACACAAATTAATCCTAACAGCTTTTTAATATTTACCAACAGCATTGTGGAATTTTGATGATACTTTTTAAATGAAGAGAGAAACTCTTCATCGACATTAGAGGACACTCTTTACAGATATTCTAAAACTGTTGAGATTACTATGTGAAAAAAATTAAACTCTACTGAAGAAATATTTTATTTATTTTGAAAAAGAAAAAAAAAAATCTGCCCTTGAGTTGGGATGGAAGAGTATACGATAAAAGGCCAATGTTATTATAGTATCTATGGCGAAACAATTTTTTTGGCCAAAATAAATAAAATATTGATTCAGTACAGACATAAAATGTAATTTTATTCACATGTTGATCTCAAAATTTCTTTAATATCTGTCAAGAGTGTCCTGGAATTTAATGACAACTTTTTCCCTTTATTTAAAAAGTTTCTCATCATATGTTAGTATACTAATAATGGATATTCAGAAACTGTTGATATCAATATGAGAAGAAAATTAAACTCGATATTTGTACTGAAGCAATGTTTTGTTTATTTTACAAAAAAAAATTGCTATAAAAACTGCAAAAACACTGGTCTTTTCTCATGTCCCCTACGTCCCACCCTACCCCTGTCCATCCTAAGGTCCATTGTTTTGATAAATAAATAAATTTATTTATAAAATATGGTAGTGAGTCCTCCCCTTATCATTAAAATTTATATAATACCAGAACTAAAGTAATGTGTATAGCAACTTAATTTAGCCAACTATGTTTTTTTAAATAATATAGCTATATATAGATATGATAGCTATATTTATGCCTTATGGCTCCCAGCAAAAGATTTTAGTCCTAATAACAAACCAAAAAGGTCATATGCTTACGTTTGAAATTTTAAAATAGTTATAATTTACTGGTTTTGAAATTGACACATTAATAAACTAAAAACCCTAAGATTTATAATTTTTAATTTTATCATTGTAAAAATATAAAAGACTAATTTTTATATTTAAAAGTAAAAATAAACTGTATTTAAATATACGTTAAATCATCTAATGTTGTAAACAAATCGGATTTAGTTATTAAACATATTTTTATATATATTATAGTAAAACTTTATTTAAATATCATATCGTATTGAATCCAAACAACAATAAAGTATATTAAAAAATATTGTATAGACCGTATCTCTGTATACGGATTACTTTATAAATACTAGGACAACATAAATTTTAAAATATACCTTTCTTAATATGGTATGTATTCCATAATAAATGTATGGTGACTTTTAAATTTAGAAAATTTACACGCAAAAATATTTGCATTTTACTAGGCAATTAGAACATTGTTTTACAAAGAATTAAAAAAACATTTCCCTCCAAGATTGGAAAATATACTCATGAGTTTATTAATTTATCAAAATATTAATTACATAGTTCTAGTCTATATATTATTAAACCCTGATTCAGTCAAATTTAAGCATTAGCAACGATCTTACACAAATTCCCATTCTTAAATCCACAGAATATCGAAAAACAGAATATTGTATTTTCCGTTTTCATCTTTTTTCTTAGATTTTTTTCCCAGCTCACTCCTCACCTCAAACTATTTTCCCATTCCAAGCTCACTTGTCACTAACAAATTACTTCTTCTATAGATTAAAATTCTCTCTCCTTCTCTTTACATCTAACCACTCCAATCCCCGTATATCATTCCTTCTCTTTCTGCCTCATGAATGTTTGAGACTTTCTACTTCTCGCAAAGAATGAAAACCTGAAGAGGGTGGATAGAATCGGTTTCAGATCGTTTCTCGCCTTGCGGATTTAGAGCTAGTTACCCTCCGACCCTCCTCTAACGTCGGACCACTGCTTCATCCCCTCCCCGCACCCCACCACCATATTCCCCACCTTTCTCCTTTAAAAATTAATGTTACGTTCTCTTTTGCTCTTGCACCAGGAGTTGTTCTGAAAATGAAGGTGTGCTCTACCTAAAAATATCCGCGCTGATCAATGCTGAAATATCTGAGGATTTCATGATAGCATTTTCTCAAATACCACATAACTAATTACATAAGAGCTAACTATTTATCACTAACTCATATAGAACGTGTTGTAATCATGAATAATTTTTTTTTACCCATCAGATTATTATGTTTCTAGACTTTTGTGTGTCCTTAAACTTAAATAATTGTTCTTTTAATTAATTAGGTCTGTCCCTTTCTCTGAAATTAGGGTTTGATGGATTTCATTCAAAACTCTATAGTTGGATGTTTGGCCAGATTGTTAAGTAGATTAGAACTCTAAAATTTACGATAGTTTAGTGTTGACTTGTTTTTAAAGTTTTAAGAATTTAAAAAATGTCTATTACAATTTGGTTCAAAATGTATATTATATTATTATCAAAATAATGTGTTTCAAGGGGAAACTTATAAAGGATTGAATTACCGATGACCACTTTTTGAAAATTTTGTTCAACACTATAGTGAGGTATATTATATAAAAATGTACGTACGATTGTGTCATGCCAATTATTTAAAGATGAACCAGATTTTTAATTATTGTGAGCAGAGAATTGTGTGTGCTTCTTTGAGATAAAACTCAACTTGGGAAGATAACATAATTACATTTTAGGTTTAATGCAGTGATGAGAATTTTTACAAAAATGTGGTTCCCAATTAACTTTAAAGGTGCATACTTTTCAGTTTCTAGAAATTTACAAAAATGATTCTGTCCACATTGATGTGTAGTTTTAGATCCTACTCGTTATAACCATATCATATAATATATATGGTATTATAGAAAATAGTAAAATATATTATTTATCAGTTAGTAAACTTTGTTTTTATTCGTTGTCTTAACAAAATTGATAAAGTGGATGTTTGAAGGTCGAAACTTAGAGGAAATACATACGAGCTACTGAAGAAACAAGGCATAGAAAAAAAATGTTAGTCTGCCGGATGAATCCGTAAGGACAATGTTGAGCAGTGATAATTATTCTCAATTAATGTTTTGGGAGAAAAGTTTAATAATAACCACAAACACCCGCTTCAGTGCCCAAATGGTATAAGGCTTTACGCTCGTGTTAGACTAATCTGCTGATCGGGTTTCGAATCCCGGTTGGGTCTACTGATGTGGAATTTTTTTTAATGGTTTGACACTCTGCTTACGTGCAAATGCACGTAAACTACCTCTAAAATGCTTCCTTATTCATCCCTACCCCATTAGAGTAATTATCATATATGCGTATAACCTGAACCGGTAATAAGACGTGGTGATTAAAAAAACTCACACGGGTCATTGACTGGGAGTATAAATAGGAGTTCCACTAATCTGACCAATAATTTGTGTTTTATTCAGAAAATTATATATATATTTGTTCGGAGCTATGTATAAATGATTAAGGAAACATTTTTATATGTCTTAAATATTATTTTATCTATCATAATATTATTTTAATTCATTTGATACAACATATTTTTAGTCTCTCAATTAAAGGCAGAATAGGGGGTTTACAGTCCCCCCCACTCTAAGTCCCAGTAATTACAAATATTTTTGCACGCACAATCATAGGAATTATAAAAGTATATAAATAAATTAACAATATATATTTATGATAACTTATTAACTAATTATTATTAAAATAAAATACATAATTAAGTCAAATATCAAATTAAATCAAATATTAAAATCTATATTTGTAAAGGAGTTGGTAACCAAATTGCAAGTAAACCATTTTAAAATAAAAACTCTCTCCCCACACAATCATCCCAAATACATTTCCTTTTTCTGAAAAATACCTTTCTATCGATTTTCGTTTTACCCCAGTTTTATTGGCACTTTTTTTTTTTTCTTCCAGCTTAGCAGGGTAGATAATTTCAGTTTACCTTCTTTTAGTAGAAATAAGAAAGAGAAAAATATACTTCGGTAATAAACAAGAACGTGCANTGCAAATATTTTACACTCTTTGCCTTAAAACTGCGCTCACGCACTCCACACCATCCTTAAATTTTAAAATGCTCACTATTTAAAAATTTTAAATAGGTAATGCTTTTTTCACAATGGTATAATTTCAGTTTTTTTGTCAATGAAAAGTGTTTGCGATTTTTAAGCTATTATATAAAATATTTATACACCATTAAATTTGTTTTTATCTTAATATTAAACTATTTTAGATTTTAAAATGTCTGTTTTAAATTTAAGACTCTGAATGTTTAAACCAATTTGTCCACATAAAATATTCTCTTAAATTTGTTCACCCAATCATTGAATCGTATGACACTAGTTTTTAATAGATAATATTTTCGTCTTACTTAATAAATTTTAATCTTTACTATTTTAATAATATAGTTTACCTTGTTAATTATTCCATCCCATTTTAAAACTTTTTTAAAATCAAATTTGACAACCTGAGGTTAAGTAAAATGTTTACTCAAAAACAGGTTTATTCTCTTTAGTAATTAATTATTCTCCTTCCCAAGCTATTTTCAACGCATTTAAAAAGTCTGTAAATGGATTTGGTAGATTTTTTAACTGTCAAAAATTCTCTTTCCTGTGGCAATCGAACGGCATGCAATTAAATATGTAGATGATCAAATTGATACAGTTTGAATGACTCAATAATATTTTAAGCTTGCAATAATTGTAATTAGTTGTTGCAGTACCGTAAAAGTTCTATAAATCTATCACATTATTAAATGATAATCCAGAGTTTTATTTTTTAAACACTAAAAATTGGAGATTACACGAGTCAATAAAAAACCGTGATATTTTATAATATAATTTTAATGTGTTACTGAGACTATTTAAATCAAATAAACCTGATCAAGATGCATTACAATAATTTTACTATCCAATTAAATTGATGGAATATTTAATCTAAATAAGTGTTGGTGCAAAAACTATTACTATGCACATTTAGCTTTTCCACAAACATGATTAACTTTACAAGAATAATGAGTTCCTATTTAATGAATTCACCGTCCCAAATTTAATTTCGTAGCCCTAACCAATAAAACGAGGAGAATTCCTTAGTTTGGTTCACATTGCCCTAATGAAGCCACATAGTTCCTAATTATTGCTTGCTCTTCCTTCATTTTCTTCTTCATTACACGCTTGGTAGGATTGATAATAAATTGCTTAAGTATCCCGCTATTCTTCACTCGTGTATTTTTATCAACATCATTATTACTATTACCTTTATTAATCTTAACTATTCGAGAGGAAATTAATAATAAAAAAAATGTAATTAAAATAAACCAGAAGATGGAGAGTTATAGCTTACTAAATAATAATTAAATTTTATGTATACATATTCCTAAAATAATGTGTGTTTAACAAGATATTAATAATGTCATATCTTTATTAAAATATGTCCATTATGATAAAGTATTGTGTTTGACCAGGTCTACATAACATTATAAATAATAGACGTTCTTATACCAAATAGAAACATTTCCACGTCATGTGATTTAGGTTCCCATAGCACAAACTTCTAGCTCCATATCTGTCCAAACTTAAAAAAGAAAAGTATTGATGTAAAGAACTAAATTTGGTTCCGGTATGTATAAAAACATATTAAATGTTTAATAAAACTGTGTTCGTATGATCATACGTCAAAAATCATTAAAACAGCTGGACATTATGATATATAATTTGAATTACCACTAATATAGTAAAATCTCATTAATGTTTTAGGCAAAAGCATGGGTTTGGTATTTCCTAGACTGTTCTTACCAGATGCATAATATAGTTTGATATAAGTTTATCAATAAAAGCATAGTTATGTTATTTTTTAATTCACTCCGTAAATAGCAGTATAGGTACTCGATACAATTCAGACGTAGATGAATCAAGAAGAGTTTGTAAAATAAAACCACGGAAAGAGAAAATACGCTTACCTTCCCCTTTTACCTAGGGACCCTATGACGCCTCATAAAACTCTAAAATATTAAAAGCAGATCGTACCAAACTTAATTATTATTAGTTTCAAAGCAAATGTGTCACTAGAAGATAAATGGAGTAGAAAATGGCACCAAAATCAAAAAGGTTATTAGAAGAATAGACTGAGACAAAGAAAAGTAAATGAAGGAATGGGTGGGTATAGGGATGAAAGTTAAACAGCAAATTAAATTTATTTGCGAAATTAAATTAAGACGGAGAGAAACCATGCCTAGACGCAGTTGTTTTTTATGGTGAGTTTATTAAAGTAGAGAAGATGGCTGAATGTAGTAGTCTTTGATCAGGAGTATATGAAAGTAGAGGAGGGAGATAGTTCAGTGCAGTATTCTTTGATAAGAAGTCTAGGGAAGTAGAGGAAATTTTCAACGTGAGAAACAGACAATCAAATTATAATAAGCTGATAAAAATTATTTGAATACATTATTACACCCTCCGCCGATCCTATAGATAAGGCCCCTAAAACTATAGGACAGGAAGGATGTAACAATACATAGAAAATAACAGGAAATAGAACAAAGTTTAAATGAAATATTCTTTAATTGTCTAAAAGTATGAAACAAACACGGGAAAGACGGCCTTAATTCGAGACATCCTATAGCTACTATTCTGAAAGAAAACATTGGCTTATTTGCGCGGATATTAACAAAGTAGACTGGACTTAAGGTCCTTCATACATAAAGTTATGGCTGGTTACACATAAGCCAAAACAAGACTTAAGGTCTTTCAAAGCGTAATTGAAGAATAAGTTTCACACATGTTCCCATGACATATCGAACGAACTTAACTTGCATTTACGTTAATTCAAAGTACTAACAATTCACATAAGAGTTGGATCAACGTGATCCAAACACAAGGTTAGCTAAGTAAACATAAAAGATTCTAAGTCGAACGCAATTTCCTCTTTGCGTTGACTATACATTTAACATACTAATTTAGACCCCTCATTCATGACCTTAATAAAAGGTTGCAAAACAAACATAATTTAAATGAAGTGAAATGTTCATTCCTTAGGTTCTACATTTTAAAAGTTATTTCCTAACTGTATACTTCTAACGTTAAATAGCGATAATACACCAATCAAACTTTCTTTCTTAACATGCTACATCTCTATGGTGATTCCTACACCTGTCAAACGTGCAGTAAATATGATACGTCTCTACCAGAC
>CABFVX010002186.1:0-29131 GCA_902151425.1 Timema shepardi | reverse complement strand
TTTCGGTAAAGCGTACGCACTCTTATTTTTTTATTTTTTTATCACCATGACATACTATCCAACCTGGCAATCCACATGTAATTACATGGTCGGGAAAGGGATGAAGAGGGTAGAATTTAAAATAAAACAAACATTCCTAAGCTAATAAACGTTTTAACGTAGAGAGTAAAAAAAAACATTAACCAAAGCCGTACCAGCTTCGGTGGTCTAAAGTTCTAACACGCTACTCTTGTGTTAGACTAGACTTCCGACGACGGGGAGATAAAGGTTCGAATCTCGTTCGAGTGTACTGAGGGTGGTATTTAGAAAATAGTTTTCCACGCAAGTGCGTGTTTACTTCCAGTGAATGATTATAACCTTTCTCGCCCTTAACTCATTAGTTTAATTAGTACATAATAGTATAACCTGAACGGGTGGTAGGACACGAGGTTAAAATAATTAACGGAGGACCCTGCCCGTGATGGTAGATTAGGCGGATTATACGTAAAGTTCTTTTATCTTAGTTTACGAGTGTAATTTGTTGTTCGGGGCCTAGAATTAAAATTGAATGTACTGAAGGTTTTTCTTATTAATAAATGGTTTTACCACACTACTCCCACAAATACACGGCCAAATTACCTCTGAAATATGACCTTGTTCATCCCTTGCCACAAAGAGTAGATGTGTAAATATCCAGGATGGGTGCTAATATGGGTGCCCGCTAATAAAGTCTAATAACACTAGATTGTGGCTCTCAAAAAGAATCTATGATAAACGAATCCACCAATCATACGTAGTAAATTATTTTTAACACCGCGACTTACTACCCGTTCAGGTTATACGCTTATTTATTAATTACACCAATGGTTTTAGGGATTAGGGAGGTTATATTTGTAGGAAGTGTACCCACATTTGAGTGGTGGGAGAGTGTAAAACCATTTTGGAAAAACCACCCTCAGTACGCCTGACTGAGATTTGAGCTTTGGTCTCCCCGTCATCGGTTGTCTAGTCTACTGCGAGAGTAGCGCGTTAGACCATGCGCCCATCGAAGCAGGTCATATTGACGTTTAAAGAAAGTGGCCCTCCAAGGTAGCCACATGGTCTAAGGCGTCACTTTGAATATACTAGATAACCGATAATAGAGATATCGGGATTCTCAGCCCCATTGGGTATACAAAGGTTTTTTCATAAATGATTTTTCATTCTCCCTCCATGCAAATGCGCATATAATTAATCCAAAGCCTATCCTCCTCGTTCATAACACATGAGCGTACAACCCGAACAAATAGGCCTAGTAAGACGCAGTGTTAAAAAAAATTGCAGAAATTACATTTGTATCCAGACCAATTTTCATCAACCCAAACAAAGATGTTTGAGCTTAGACTGCTTCAAATTGTGCTTAAAAAGTATTTCGACAAATTTGGAGGCCAATTTTATGTTTGCTTTTTTTATTATTATTTTTTATCAAAGTTACCCTACTAGAGCTAGTTTTCCTGCCTCAGGTAGAAAAAGAGGGACTATTTCTTTACTCAGAACGTTGCCTGTCGGGTGAAGAGCTTCCAAACCAACCTGTCGATCGCAGATGTAGTTAAAATGGGCTTTAGAGCCCCGTGGTGGGGATGGGGATGAAGGGGTCGGTAAAGTTGGGGAAGAAATGCGTCTCTGCCTCTGAATAAGACGATATTTATACTCGAAAAAGCTAGTGAGGAATATATAAACTTATTATGCTTAGAAGCTTACGGTTGGTTTGAGTTTCCATATACTTACTTTTTTAAGTCGTGCGCTCGAGTGCTTAAGGAAATTTTATTTTATTTTGTACGCCATGGCTTACTACCCATTCTTATACACTGATGAGATAGGGTTGAGGAAGACAGAATTCAAGGAAAATGTACCCGTATTTGGGTGGAGAGTAGAATGAGAATATCTTTTGTATAATCATCCATCGGTTCATCGTATTGTGATTTAAACTCAGGATCTCACGAGAGTGACGCCTTAAACGTCTCACCCATTAGGGTGAGTCACGTCTCACCACCAAGATGAAATTCCAGTGGTCTGCTTTTTATTAAATCAAATAGTATAATATCCACCATAGTGCGGGGCACTGCGACCCTAGGAAGCGTTTTGTGGAATCTCCGTGACAGAAATCTCGAGTTTTCTAATGCAGAACTTAAGACCTATTCACAATAAGCTAAGCTAAGGTTTTGTCAGTTTGGTTTCACTCTCATTCACTCCTGAACTCACTGTTGTTTGTTTGTTTTTTTGTTTGCTCTAGTGAAGTTTAGCTACAGCATTCACTAGAGCCGTTTGAGTGGCCAATTGGTCTAAGGTGTCACCCTCGTGTTGGACTGGCCTGCTGATGACGGTTCGAATACCAGTCGTGTCTAGTGAGGGTGGTTTTTCCCTAAATGGTTGCTCACTCTTTCATGCAAACGCGGGTAGATTACCTCTAATATGGTTCCTTCCTCAGCCCTACCCAACTATAATATGTATCAGGTGACTTGGTGGTCTAGGGGTGAGGTGTCGGACTTCTGTGCTGGGGGTCCGGGGTTCAATCCTAGGTCCCGGCATAAATTTATCTGATTACACAACCCTTCCTTCACCTCTGACAAGACGTGTACTAATCACAACTCGTGAATGTGGCCTCCACCGTGGTTTCGGATTCCACGTTAAAATGTAGGTCCTCCATTTCATCTCACAATCACCCTACCATTACACATTAGCGTAAGTGCGTATAACCTGAGCGGGTAGTAAGACGTGGTGCTAATAATAATAATAATAATAATATTTATCATATATGAGTATAACCTAAATGGGAAGTAGGACGATGTGATAAAAGAAACCACTAGATAAAACCTCATCTCCACATCAACTTCCACCTATCAGCGAACCCAGACTAGATGACTTTAACGTTTAATTAGTATACATGGAGGCAGCGATTAGACTAATTATTCTTTTCACCACATTAAAGAAGCTATCTCTTACATTAATAATTTTAAACTATGCTTCACACAGTCATCTATCCAACCCTATTTATCTCGTGCTTCTATTATTATCCCTCGGAAAAATTAAAATAACCTATTAAGAAAATACGTAAAAGGTTTATTTATCATAGTTTAAAAACTTAAATAAAAAAGGTTAATTATTTGCTGACAACACGAAAGGAGGATAGAATTAATTAAAAATATCCAGCCATAACCTCACATTTAGTTATAAATCCTTTACAAAAATGAACTGTATTCACAGCAGTATTTTAAAATAGATCCTTTTTTTTTAATGATGCCTACAAAATGGCTTCTCAACACCGGGTCGTTTTGTTTTTATTTTTGTATGCTATGATGCAATGTAAAGATATGGGATCTTTATAAAATATTTCTAAGCTTTTAAAAATAAACAGTAGTGTCTCGATTTTCCGACCATCGATTATCCGACATTCCGTTTTATTGGACATTACCTCGTCACAAGGAAGAGAAGTAAAGCTTGGAAACAGATTTCAATCGCCAATATTTTTAAACAGTGACTTATGCATTTGACATACTAAAGTATATAATAAAAGTTGAGTTTAATTGATTTTATATCCTTGATGTTTACATGAATAAAACAATAATTTTTTTTTAATTTATTGCATAATTTATAACTTTGCAATAAATTACTAATCCTCAATTTATTATTTATTCTCCACCTATATTTAATTATGATTTGTTTCGTCCCTTATCTTCAGACACTTAAGGCAATCGAACCTTTTCATTTGACGTGGAATGTAGAGCCATGGGAGCAAACTGTTATCTTCAAAAATTGTTATTGTGTTGCAATTTTCTTTTCGGAAACGGTTTGTTCAATAATAGAAGAATGTTGATTAAATTATGCTTTTTATATACACACATCTATAATTTTAACAGTGATCAACTATTGATAAAATTGACATTTTTCAATAAAAACCTGCTGTCTTCATAACAAAAAATAAGAAAATGTAACAATTAGTAAACATCGATTCATTATCTTAGAAGGGGTTTTAAAAATATTAACATAATAATTTCACTCGTTCTCGAGAAAACTGATATTTTCAAAAGGAAGATTTTCCCACATCTACGGTTTTCATGATCCATCTGTTCTTGTTGGCGAGGAAGGATACTTTGTTTAGTTGTGAAGCCACGTCACGCCTTTAAACCTCCCTCCATCCCAAAAAGTAGGTTTTAGACTTGCACTCGATAGGACCAAGGGCCTTAAGTAATCCGACCACCTGTCGGCCAGTGCAGTAACGTAGTCCTCTGGGGCCCCGGGGTAGATCATGGAAGTTTGGCCTCCTATAATAAAATAGTTCATATAGGGGTAGCACTCAGCAGTACCTTAAACATTAGTTTCCTACACTGAGAAAAATATATCATTAAATCTACGATCTGGATTGTAAAATATGTTAACCATCTAGACTAGAGAGAATTAAATTTACGATCACAGATCGTTATTCTAATGACCTATGACAGGGTCGGTCTCGTTTAAATGATACCAGTAAACCCTTGCGAGAATTTCCCATATTCAACCTTCCCCCCCTCCCTCCCCCCCCCCAAACAATAATTCTTTAGTTCGGTTGTTGAAATTAAATACTCATCGAAGTGTATACACAAAATAGCAAAGAGTTTATTTTCAGTAATTGATAAAAAAAATTGTTTGAATTTTCTTTTAACCAACATTTTAAACAATGTGTTTTATTTAACGTAAACTGTCAAAAGTCTGTACAAAATCCTTTCCATTGATACCACATTCATCGCTGTAGATTTTATATTGTTTGAGAAAAAGGGACGTTGACAACATAAATAATATATAGGATAATTGGCACTCTACTCTTTCACCAAATATTCAGTAAATTGCTATCTACACTTGTTAGTATTGCTTAACAAAATATTTTCAGCATCTCCGCCTCAGTGCCTTTCCTCACGGTTCCTATTTCTGAAGGATAAACACACCTGTGCTACTAGATCAGAATCCACGCTACAGATGTCCATTCCCATACATGGATCTCGAACATATGCTCATTCTCTTACTGTACTGGAATCACAGGCTTGGAACAAACTAGATAACTCGACTCGTCACCTGACATCCAAAATTTTCTTCAAGAATGGAATCACGCATATCTTGTCTAATAAAGAGAATATATAAAGATATTAAGTACGGAGTTGTTATTTTTTGATATATATATATGTGATTAGGTAGGTTTGTATAAAATTTTATGTTTAAACCTTTTGCAAATTCTTTTTCCCTTATTATTGTCAAAAATTATTCAATTTTGTCTCTTGTTGAATAAGTAGCATATAATTTCAAAAAAGTACTCAAAAGTTAGAAAAAATCAGGAACATAAGTTAAATTTGTTTCCTAAAAAGTTTAAATTATTGTGTTATCTTTCTACCTCTGGAAAAGGTAATACAAAACATAATTATAATAGGGCCCACATAAAAAAAATTGTAATAACTAAATACTACAATGCTCCATTTTCCTCCTTAAGACTTCTATAATAATGGAAACTAACTATCCAAAAATTGTCAGTGTACTTGGTACCATCTCTCAATAAGGTTTGTCGGCCGGATCTGAGCTGGTATGTCCAAAATGTGGCTCGCAGGCCATATGTGGCTTTACCAATGATTATTTACGGCTTGCAGTACCTTATGATGAACCAAAATACGACGTGCGGAAAAAATAGAGGGTTATTCCCATCATAGTTTTCTTAATAATAAAAAAGGTACAAACTCGATGTTCGTTTAATCAAATATAGTGAGAATATTACATATTTTTATTGCGATTCTCATAGTGTTTTTATGTGTCATTATTTCGAAGTATGTTTGCTGCAATATCATAATTAAAAAGTTAGTTATTCAAACAAGAAAATTCTTTTTGCAATATATGTTATTTCTGGTTAGTAGCCCTATATGATATGTTTTATTCGATTTTCTTTTTCTCTTTCTTGCAAAGCTTTGGGAATTTTAAAATATAAATACGACAGTTAAAATAAACTTATTCACGTACACAACATACACAATGTAATCAGAGGAGAAAAAAAACATGAAAATGAAAAGAAGGTAGAAAATGAAAATATTTCTATTCAGAAACTTCACAAGTGTACACAACTGATATAAAACTGTCACAATTTTTTTTTTCCACCTGTCACTATACTTTTTTCATCGTGATTTTTCTTTGAAAAACTCCTACATTTTTCTTCTCTTTCAAACTGCTATATTTTTTCTGTATTTTCAACTATTTCTGTCTCCCTTTTATATATTTTTTTTTCTTTTTTTCTTCCGAAAGAGAAGAACTTAGTCCCTTTGTCTCTCCCCTTTTCCCCCCCTCACTCTTCTAGAGCACCTAAACGTCAAGTCATCTGGAATATTCTATCATCTGAGTGTATGACATGGTACGCGTGACGTCATTTTGTTCTTTTCTTTCTCAATAGCCCCGGCCCGGCTGACTTGTTCCAAACCACCCCATCTTCCCCTAGTTTTCCTATTTTTTTCTATTTTCCTCTCCTGCCAATGGCTTTGGGTAGCACATGGAGTGTAAAATCGCATAGTCCTGTTCACACTGTTTGCACCCTTTAATATATAAAAATCTGTTTTATTTTGTAACCTTGGGATTATAGGTTATTTAACCCCTAAATAGGGGTAAGTATTTCGACGATGCCAGACTCGTTAAAACAATATCAACTTTGAACTTTTTTTTCCTAGTAAATGATGACAAACAATAAAATAAATAATTTCCAAAATATACACATTCTTGTTATATGTTATATCTCGCTAAATTTTAATCATATATTTGCTCAGATAAATATTGCAATTTCTCAAATGTATCTTACACAGATATTTGTTTAACAAGAAGTCTTAAGGTGACTTCCTGAATAGGCAATAAAGTAGGAATCACTGTCAGACCACACGGCTTAAAATACAATGGTCTGTATATTTGTCTATAATGACTCCTTTTTTGTTTATAAGTTAATACTTATATATATATATATATATATATATATAGTTCTCAAAATTATATATAAAAATTATTTTAATAAAATAAAGTTACTTATTTGGTAGATGTATTAAAGTGATTTTGAAAAACTAAAATATTATTACGATTTACTTCCAGTTAAAAACATATGACAGAATATGAACATTAAACATAAAATTACTAATTCTTCATTAAATAAGCTCTACGTAATATGTTGATGAAAAGTATATATATATATATGCACGTTAAGAAAGTTGTTACAAAACTTACGGATAACTATGTAGTCTGGATAAAACACTTTATTAATTTCAAATACATAATGGATTAAAAAGATTTAAAAAACTAAATTTATAGGTTATCCAGAACCAAATGAGTTATAATGCAGTCATTAAATAGGTATTATATTCCAAAAACATTTAAAATATACAAAATATCATAGAGGAACATTGTTTATAGAGTTCAACATGTATTAAAGTAAATATAATATAAAACTTTATTTGGAGGTTAACAGCTGCCAACATTTTAAGTGAAGTGTAGAATATAGTGAGATAATCTAAGCCTTATCTTATTTTAATCCCATTACTCCTTATGCACATCCAACATTGGACATTCCTACAGGTTTCGTCACTAACGTGCCATATTCATGGAAACTGCAAAACGAAATTCAAGGATCATGTAGATACATTAAAACTCAGAGTTTAAACCAATAAATATTAGGATTTCTGTTGTACAATTATGAATTCGTAAAAAAAGAAGAGAATTACTAAACAATCAAACTTACACGAGTATTTGTGAAAACACTTAAGTGTTGTTACGACGGCGAGATGTTAACTGACTAGGGTGTGGTCTAATAGGAAAAATGTGAATAAAAACAAAACTAATGATAAGTGAGCTATACAAGGTAAAGTTTATAAAGACCATGATGAAATAATGTTAGGTTGAGAAACTGTTGCTGAAACCGGTTGAGTGTTGAGTTATCTATGGAGTCAAGGATAAATAGGAATTGGTGATGAATTTAAAAAGGAAAATAAGGAACTAATCCTCTCGACTCCAGCTCGGACGGGTCATTTTCTAAGATGGAAGGTATTTTGTTTAAGATTATACTCCCTTTCACCCTTTACCCACCCTTTGTAATGTCAATAATAAAGAGGGGACAGAAAACTAGGAAATTTTGTGTAACAAGATAAATAGGAAAGCTCACTGCTAGTTCTCAAATATCTTAAAATCTTCTTTCGTGAGCCTATAAAAATATTACTGTAATTGTTAGAAGGCTAAAAATGAATCCTTTTATCATCAAACCTAGCTGTAGCTCCAGAAAAATGCTTTAAACCCCGTTTAAAATTAGCCGATGTCACATTTTTAAACTTTTGTATTAATTTAACTAAGAATATAGGGTTATAAAGGAAACTATATTGGTATATTTTGACTTTATTTTGGCGTGAGCTATATTTTGAAAAAACAAAAACGCATCTGTTAATTAAATATTACGTTAGAGCTGAATGTACACGTGAATATTAATAACTTATCGAGGTGGTAACCTTAAGTAAAATGCTATTGTTAAAATTACTATAATTTTGACAAATTAATCTCAAACACACATAATGTGAACGTTTATGTCTGTCACCAGAAAAATGTTAAATATCAAAAATTCATTTATGTTTATAGCTTGACAATGTCCCTAAAGAATATGAACAAAAATAAAGCAAATAAACCGTATCGTGAATCTGTGGACAAACAGACAATAGCGTCACTTTAATCTGGTCAATATTACTGGTGATCGAGAGGTCTAGACCCGTATCCCTGCTGGATGTAATAAGGGGGATTTTTCTTATATTATTCCCTACTTTATTTATTTCTTAACGTGAATACGGTTATATTTCCTCTAAATTTTAACTTATTTCAGTTGACCCCCTTTGGTAATAAATTGGTCTAATGTTTAATTCTCGCAATAGACTGGATTGCTGCTAACTTGGGAGGTTGGGATTCGAATCACGGATGGGTGTATTGAGGCGTTTATTTTTGTCCTAATACCGTTAACAAATCTCTATCCAAGCAAATGGGGATGTATTTTCTATAATTCAACCTTCCTAATCCTTTACACATTAGCGTAATTAATACATAAGCGCTGAGCTCAGTGGTCTTGGGGCAAAGTACTTGCCTCAGGATCGCCTGAGCGATAAAAATCCATAGCATAGCTTCCTTCTCAGGGGAAGTAAAGCCGTTGGTCCCGTGTTGATTGGGGTATGTAAAAGAATCCTGGAAAAAATGTGCAAATACCTTTCCCGGCAAAATTGGAAGCTCTTTATCTCTCTCGTAGAAATTCACGTGTGATGTAATCCGTCAGTTCAGAAATTGCGTGTTAAATACCTTAAATAAATAAGTACATACGCGTATAGTCCAAACGGGTAATGGGACGTGGTGAGGACAGAAAAAAATGTTCAGGTAAAATGGGGTATTCCCCAGATAATACAGCTCGTGTGAGCACACATCTACACTATGTCCTCAACATCGGCTGCTGAAATGAAAGTTTGTCTCCTGTAGTCCTCACTATCTGTTCATCACCAGCCACGGTGGAAATAAAACCTTCTGGACCAACAACACCTAGTGTTGTGCTATTGCTGGCGGAATTTTTATTACTATTGCTTTTCTCCTTTCTTGTATACCACACGTAGGTTAAGTTGAGAGCCTACCGCCTTGTCTTGTGTCACTCTCTATGAAACCATTGGTTTAATGGGGCTACGTTCGGTAACCAGTTCCTCTATCATCTTCACTGGTGAACGAGTGGTGTAAAGTGTCAGCCTCACATTGCAATAGCTTGTAGTTTTTGGTGAGGTTTTTATTATAAGCCTCACTGTGCGCTTTGAGATGTTTTTCCGCATTGCATTGCCACTTCCTTTATCCTCGATGTTTTAGATTTATTTCATATACGCCAACACCATCATTCTTAGTGTGTTAGTAATTATTGTGTTGAATGTAATAATGCAAGAAAAATATAAAAGGCCTTCCCTTCATTTGACTTTATGGATTACAATATGGATCTATCATATAACCTGTGCCATAATGGAACCAAGCAAGGTAGTAGGCTTTCCTTGATGAATTACACCATGGTCCTATCTTATAAGCTGGACCATAGGGGAACCAAGGTAGAAAACTTTCATTGACGAACTACACCATGGCCTATCTTATACGCTGTACCATAGTTTAATAATGTTAGGCAGTGTTACTCAAAGTGTGTGCCGCAAAAATCATTGGTTGTGCCACCATTTCCTACACGTTTGCTTATTATGGCTAATAAATTATTTTTTTAAATAAATAGGATAAACAGGTTCCAAAGCTTTAATACTTTTTTCCTTCCAGAGAATGTAATAGCCTACAATCAAAGTTAAGAGATGCTTTCTGACATCGTTTTGCAGCACTGTGAGCTGACAAATCTTGGCTACCTATTACACACAAGCTGCATTCTGACGACTGATCATCTTGCCTCTCAGTGGAGGGGGAGTTATTTTACTGTCCGCACTTGGTTTTACTGGTTCAGTTTGTGCTAAGATGTCTAGTCAACAACACGAAGATGAAGAGCTGCTTATATTGTATGGGTACTACCCAAGTTTGAAATCTTTTAGTGTTGTAAAACGCAGAAAGAAATGCCCGTGGAATTGAAATTTATTGTTAAAACGGAACACTATGTCACATATTGTGACGATTTTACTTGAACTAGATGTTGATGACTTCCTAAATTACCTATATATGAATGAAGACACCTGCAAGCATCTTTTGTCTATAGTCTCTCAGCTGCTATCCAAGTAAGATACTGTTATGAGAAAGGCCATATTTCAACATGATAAGCTAAGTGTCACATTAAGATTCCTAGACGAGGCGCACGAATGTGCAGTACAACATTCGACAAGCGCAGAAATGGAAGCGTAGAAAGAGATTACACGGCGCAGAAAGCTGTCGTCCGATCAGAAAATATCAATTACATTTGATACTTACGATGTCAACTTTTTGATACGCGCACTGATCATTTAGGTATATAAAGCTTGATTCACACGTTCGCAGATCATAGAAAGTAGAATATGAGGTGTAGTTCACACACTTTTAAATTGACCCATGATGCATTGCAGCGCTAACTTAAAACAGCTGATTATTGATATATTTTATTTTATAGTGGGTCAACATATATTTTAGATCATTCTTCCGATGGATGTTCTCATAGTACAATGCTGTGTCGTGGCACAATCCAATACATCGATAAACACTCTTTCCATTAACCGGTTATTTAAAATCTCCTCGCAAAAGCCAACGATGTTGTCTGCTTGCTTCTAGCTCTACAGCGCATGCGTTGTCAAATGCGCACGCACATTGATTTGAGATGAATGGTTCTCCTGTGCCGAATATCTCAGGCAGAGCAGGTAAATTAGAGAGGAGTTGAACTTTATTGGAACAGCTCGCGCCAATGTGTCAGAAATCTTGTGATTGGCTTAGAGTTCGTCACGTGAGCACATTTCTGTCCTGCGCTAGTTTTTCGGCGAATGTGTGAATCCACAGTAACACGATCCTCTTCCAGCGATGAAAAATAATGTCAGAAATCAACGTTGCAGCCTGCCACGTGTAACTCGACCTTAAGGTGAGCTTGCTACCTTGGTACCTTTTGATTATAGTTCAGAAACTAAACGCGTTTTATCTAACAATAATTCTTGGTTTATTCGAGATAGATTCCACCTCTCACTCTCAGCTGTATTTCATCAATGGCGACACTTGAACATCAACCGGAGTACAAGTTCTGAACGTAGTAAAGTGAACCCCCGCTAGATTGCAGGTCGGTGAAAATTATGTGGGCAAGAAGAGTAGGCCTACACGAAAGTGCCTTAACAAGAGACTAAACTTCTGAGAGAGATTGGTATTGACATTCGTTCAATAAGTCAAATAGTTACTGACAATATTCGGTACCTCGTAGCTATACAGTGATTGTTGTTTAAAATACTTTCTGAAAGGCCCTTTTTTCCTATCAAATTTCTAATATACGGTAAAAAAAATTATATAAAAAGGGATTTTCAGGTGGGTCTTGAAATAAGGTGAAGGTGGCGTTTCACTAACCCTCTGACCCTAGCTTTCAAGGTCAGAATAAAATTGCTGTAACAAAATAAAATTAAATAGAAAAAAGGGCCCTTCCTTACAAAATCAGTGAACAAAAACACTTTCATGTTGCTCCTATTTCTTTGTAAAACATTTAGAAATACCTTCTTTTTTACCCACAGATTGACGTTAATATAAATATTTCATTATTTATTAGACCCATTTAACTTTATTACTAGTGTTGACTATCATAAAACAAATTTAGCCGACAAAAATGTGTCCTTTAGGCCTCAACCAGGAGGGGATAGTAAGCGTTCTTAAGTTGTATGCAGTCTTAACTTGATTGAAATACTTACACAGGAAAAACATGGTGACTATATCCAAATACTTTGATAAAAACATAATTTTTTTCCCATCTAGTATTGAGATATGGTCATGTTTCATGGGTATCAACCCCAAATTTTTGTTATTCCATTCTACAGGCTTTGGAACGACAGACTTATTTGTTTCGTACATCGAATAAAGTTAGCTAGTCAAGAATAAACACTTTCTTCAAGAGAATGTATATTGTTTTGTGACAAAACAAATAAGAATAAACTTTTTCAGAAAATAAGAGAGTTTCTTCAACTGAAGACTGACTAAAATATTTAGTCAGAATGGCATTCAATATGTAAATAAGACTAAAAATTCATGTTTTAAGATAATTAACATTTAAATAGGTTATTTTTTATAAAACAGAAAATATAGTGCATAAAAATTTAAAATGTCAACTACAATATCTTCTTATTCAGCTAAGGATCATGGGTTAGATCCCCGGCATGGGTGAAAAAATTATCATGCGAGTTCCCCCTTTTACAGTGATGATTTAACAGCCGGGGAATGTATGTTGTGTCAGTCAATATTTAAATTTGTATAACCACACACCCTATAAACTATTCTTCGGCTCAGAAATACCTTGAATACATGAAAAATAAAAAAAAAGAATCGGTCCTTGTTCCATTGGTAAGGGTGTTTTATAACTTCTAAATCTTATAAAAATGCAATTAAAATGTACAATTAACTATTCAATCTCTCACATAGGGAGTAGGTTGTGTTGCTTGGTATAAAGTAACTCTTCTTATTGGAATAGTGTCATGTTTTGAATCCCAACCAGACGTACAGAGAATGTGTTGTGTTTTTTTATAAATGGCTTCCCACGCTCCTTCCAAAGAAATGTAGGTACATTTCCTATCAATTATACAATAGTCCCTACCCCCCTCATTGAGATTAAATGTGAATAGCCCAGCCGGGCATTAGATGTGGTGAAGAAAACATGCTCGTTATTAATATTATTGATACTAATTTCCTTTTTTTTAAATTATTATTATTTGTAGTAGTATGAGTATTTATATCATTATAATTAATAGTTGTATTGGTATTAATATAGCCCTCCTCGATGGTCACATAGCCTAACGCGTTACTCTCGCAGTAAACTAGACGGCCGATGATGGGGGGATCTTGGTTCGAATCTCAGTCGGATGTACTGAGGGTTTTTTCCCAAAATGGGCTTCTACCCTACCTCCACACAAAAGTGGATACACTTCCTATATAAATAACCTTACTCATCTCTAATACCGTTAACGTAGTTAGTACATAAGTGTATGACCCTAACGGGTAGTAGGATGCTGTAATAAAAAATGTATTAATATAAATATTGTTAATTATACTTTATTAAAAATATTATTAAGTTACTATTATTACTATGTGATTTATCTTAATAATAGAATATAAAGCCTTCTTGGATATAAGGTTGTGTATCTTGTGTTCATCTAATAAATGGGCGTGAGAGATGAAATGATAATGTGATATTAAATTGAGGGCGTGTAGAATGGGAGGGTGTGTAAGGGGTGTAAAGTAGTTGGGTTTTAAAAAGGGGGGCGGGGAGGATAGAATCAAGAAGAAAGAGAAGAAGCATAAAAAAAGTTAGGAGACACTTAAAGCTTTTATAAAATAGCACGCGTATGACGCATATATGTGCATACTTCAGTTTTTAAAAAAAAGAGGGATAGGGAGGACTCACCAATTTCCACGTTTGTTTCTTTTTAATCACTTTAGAAAGATGTACAAAAAATATAAATTTTTTTAGGGTACGAGCGCCTAGCTGTTAGTGAAAGGAAAATATATATTCCTTGGATGGCAAGAAAAAAGAGTAGATTAATATTTACTCAACATGTAAGTAGTAATACAAGTTGTTTTTTTAAGTGTAAAGTAAATAAATATATTCAAACTTATAGTACCTACCATTTTATAGATATTAATTTAACTCCAAAAAAAAAGTGTCTTAGACTTATGGTGAGTACCTTTATAAAACTAATAAGATGCAAGTGTCCATCTTTATTTTACTTGTTTAATTGTTTAAAATAATATATTTTTGAGTTCTTAAGATAAGATATATTCCAAATAAAGAGTAAACACGTTTATTATATGCAGCCCATGTGGGTGGTCTCGATATATTAAAGCGTCATATTCGATATTTATTATGTTTCCAATTAGGTCGGGGGTAAAGTCCTGGTCAAATATGCTGGAGGTGGTTTTTCCTATTGTTTTTCATCATGCACATATTGATTGCATTTCCCTTGAAACTTATCTCGTCCCAAGTATAAGTATGTGGATAGCCCGATAAACTAGTAATATTTAGTACACACAAACTATTATTTTATAATAAAAATATATTTTTACACCACAAAATGAATCAAAAGTATATTAATTGATTTCTCAATATGTGTTTTTATTCAACCAAAATTTAAACTAAATAAAGCATTTTTAACTTAAAATATTTTTTTTTAGTACCACGTATTACTATTCTATTAGGGTTGTACGCTTATGTACCAATGCCACTAATAGGTTAGGGAGTAAGAAGGTTACATTCAGATAAAGTTTACCAGCATTTGTGTGGAGAGTGAGTGGGAAATCACTTAAGAAAAACCACCCTCAGTATATCCAAACGGGATTGAATCGCAATCTCACATTCATTGGCAGTCTATTCTGTTGCTAGAGTAAGTAGCGTCTTTGACTATGCTTCCACTGAAACGGGCTTGAAATATCTTGTTATAATTAAAAGCGATTACTAATCAGGAGGTCATAACTAAAATTATGTATCGACCTCCCACATATTCGTTGCATCATAATACGGTTTATACATCACACACTAGGCCTATTTATAAAAATAAATGGCATGGAACTCCGCACGGACCTTCTCACTCCATTATTTAAAAATGGAGATACCAAAATTTGCAATATATATGAAACGAAATAATATACACTAGCAAACCTGATAAAAAAAAATCCGCTATACTTGGATCTACGTAAAACATTTTTTGACTGCCGGTTTTAAATTTTTTAATTTTATTTTTAACAAATTGAAATCCTCGTTTGTATATTTAGACCAAGAAAAAAAGATCGATACTGGGTCCATTTCGTATTAAAATTTCCACTTCCATTTAATATTCTCGACATTTGATTAGGGGTTGCGCATCTTATGGTTATCGCATTGCTATTTAAATTCCTTATTTATAAATTTAGACCAATAAAAAAGATAAGTATTGACTAGAGAATCTAAAATGATAGAGATCATTGCTCTACAAACATTTCCCTTGAAAGTATTAAGGAAAAAGAACCATCAACTGTATGAGAGCCTTACTCATATTTAATTACTCTATGGCATTGGGGAATCATTGCGTTAAGACTAAAGTAGTATCTCTTTAAAACTAAAGCTCACAAAACTGTATTAATATATTTGCCAATATCTCATAAATTATTGGTCTTATAAAAGAACATTTCAAATAAAAAAAATTATTTTTAGTACTACTTCAATTTTGCAGTTAAATTTATTTAGTATCTCAAATAGTTGAGAATATAGAAAAATCTTCACTTCTGAAAAGTACTCTAAAATTGATTTCTATGGAAAAATGAAAATAGTCCCTTTATTTATAATCTTAATCAACTCCTAGATACGAATTTTAATCAAAATCGTTAAAGCCGATTTTGAGAAAAAACGATCGTTTCTCTTTTTACTTTTTACTAAAATACTCTTAATTTTAGGATTAAACAGACACACAAATGGGAATTTGGCAATGCCATCTGTCTAAGGGTTCGGGGGGTCATGAGATGTCAATATCCATCAACCTCTCGGGTTCGATTTTTTTTACTATCACAATACTTTTTACCTTAGTGTTTTAAAAGTTAAAAAAATCTATATTTGCGTATAGCTTGAAAATTACTGGTATTTAAAAATAGGATGCTTCAAATAATTTTTTTTATTATAAATAGATTTACATATTTGCAATGATAAGTAATTTCATATCTCAAATTGTTACGGAGTTATGATTTTAAAAAATTAGAATTTACGCAACAGACCGGAACTCAAAGTCATTTTGACAAAAATTGAGAGTAGCAATTTTGTTTTTAATATTGATTAATGTTTAGAAATGAGATGTAATCAAAATTGTTATAGCTGATTTTGATCATATAGATGTTTTCTTTTTTCGACCTTCAGTAAACTAACCTCAATTTTAGGGTTAGATATTCAATTCCAAAAATCCTTCGTGGCAACCTTATAAAAATACTAGATACTAAGTTTTAGCCAAATAGGTGAAATAGTTTAGGCTTCACTCCGAGATAGAGACATACTGAAATTCATACACCACATTTCGGTTTCAGGGGTCATGAAACGTCGAAATTCATAAAAATCTCGAGCCCGATTTTTTTTTACGATCACAATACTTTCTATACCTACAGTAGCCCCGTGGCTTCTTTGGTGCTGACTGACAGCTCGCAGCTGACAGCTGACGGCTTTGAAAAGCTACCAGACCAAATTATGTATCCCTACGCCGAACCATATGATCTGAAAAAACATGTGTTTGTCACTTCTGACAGTCAAAATTTAGGTATATACCTAAATGTTGACTGTCAGAAGTCAGCTGTGAGCTGTCAGTTAGCACCAAAGAAACCACGGGACTACTGTAATAAGGTAGTGAGAAAGTAAAAATAGTGGAATCAAAAACCAATTATTTTAAAAGGTTAAAATATTAAAATTGATCCCAATTTCATTGTTGTCAGATGAAGAATGCAGAAAACCAACATTGATAAAAAAAATTTTGTTAAAGCGTAATCCTGTATCTAATAATCCTAGTTGTGAATGTGGGGAATGCCAGGCTCTCCACCGTGGTTCGGATTCCACGTTAAACTGTAGGTCCTCCATTTCATCTCGCAATCACCCTGCCATTACACATTAGCGTAAGTGAGTATAACCCGAGCGGGTAGTAAGAAGTGGTGCTAATAATAATAATAATAATATAATAATAATAATACTTTTAAAATATATCCTAGTTAATCGGCTGTTAAATGGATTATTAAGACTCTTTACCGTGGGTTGGTGGTAGGGCTGCCAACTTTTGGCGTACAACCATTTATTTTACCCCATAGAAATACTACTAATTATATATATTTTTTAAATGTTAGACCTCTACATGCGGCGAATATCGCGTAATGTTCATGACTACAAACTCTTCATTTTATTAATATATATGATCTCTTAAGGAACATCATGCTTACTATTGGTAAACCGCGTTGCCATTCTATTATTTCTACGTGGTAAATATTTCTTAAAATAGACAACCACGTTCAGCCTCATTATTGCATACCCCCCTTCACCCTGGGGATAGTCACATAACAAGAAACTGATAAACAACGTGAACACAACATTATTATGCCCTTAAATAGTTTTTCACGGTCTTTGTCACACCGTATTACACTGAAGGAACTACATGGTTGCTATTGGAAAACGGCTATGCCATTCTTTTATATCCCTGTGGTCAATTTTTCGTTTAGTATAAGACCAATTTTGCAACGCTGGTTTGTCGATGTTGCCAGTAGCTCCTTCTTACTCCAGCACACAACCTTTAGACACAACTGATAGTGAAGATATTTGGCAACAGTTAACAGAGAGAGATACCTGCTTTGGTGGCCATATTGCCAGTCTCACAATAGATTAGCCTGCCGATGGCAGAAAGATTGGAGTTTGAATCCCGGTCGGGTGTACTGAGAATGGAAAACCATGCAAGAAAAACCACCCTATTTTTAAATTCAACCTTCCTCTTCCCTAACTCACTAGCGTAATTAGTACCCTACATATGAGTAAAAATTGAACAGGTAGTAAGAGGCAGTGCTAATATATATATATATATATATTATATATATATATATGGATGGATATATATATATTATATATATATATGGATGGATGGAGAGATGGATGCATAGAGATAGATAGATAGAGCGTTTCTTGATAAGACCTTCAGGTCGCTCATAGCAGACAGGTGATAGTCAGTGTAGTATCTGATGGCAAGTAGATGACCCACAGAGTCCAGGTCCGAGGTTTGTTGCCCGCTAATTAGTACAAGAGACTCAATATCAGGGTAGACCCACCCACTGTGCCTTTATCCTCCCCCTAACGCCTCTTCTCCCTCATTTGCACCAATCTCCTGATGTTTGCACGCGGTCTGTTTGTGTTTCCTTACAAAGTGTTGGGTATACAGACCTTAGCAGTAAGCCCGCAAACCCTCGTTCAAAGGTGGTAACACCAGCCCACACGTCACTACATTTCATAGGTCCGTAAGGCCCCTTTTGTAATCCGACTATTGTTATCATCATTATTGGAAGCTCGTTAGGAAAGTCATTAGACACTGCCTAATTAATTACGTTTGTGTTCTATTCCTCAAAGGTTGTGTATGTAATGTATGTACATTGCAAAACATAATTTTTTGACGTAGATTGTAGATTACGATTTTTACAGGTAATAATCTTTTTTTACTTCTCCACTAATTTAATTTTAATTTTTATGAGCTATGAGTAATCATCGCTAAAACGAACTCCTTTTAAAATGTATAATAAACCCAGATTTAAGGTCAATTTTTTAAAAGAAAGGGAAAAACCTGTTGCATATTAAATGGTAAAAATTATTTTTATTGGTACAATTAATAAAAACGTTACTAGTGACTAATAATATGGTGTGGTGATTTGGAGGGAGGCTAATAGGAAAGGCACATTAAACATAATCTGTAAAAAATTATTCTTTAGACCCTCTGCCGGGATTTGAAACTAGACCCGCCTGTCAACGATGATCAAGTGCATTGGTAGTCTACATTATTGCGTTGGACTAGAGAACGATTATTTCGGATTGAACGATTCAACTCAACATAACTAGACGAATTAGTTAATCTTCTATAAAATAACTAGTTCAAAGGGATCTACGAGGTGATGTGACAGTAATCGTTCGTGATTCTCTTGCTAATAACGTTCACAGAAACGAAGTTATAGAACAGAATCCTAGGTTCCCTCATGAATTAATATGACACGTTTTAAGTGGGTTTAAAACTCGTTCCTTTCTATTCAACAAGGTTATCTAACCTCGCTACAAAACACCACAGCTCTAAGAAATAAACACCATTTTCCCAGTACCTATAATTGAAGTATGATTTTGGTAGGGTGAATTATCACTTATATCAAGTAGAAGTGACGATTACAATCTACAAAGTTATAACCTGAAGGTTTTCGAAGGATTAGACATAAGATAAACATACAAGTATAACAAATAAGTTAATTTAAATGTAAACAAGAGAAATAGAATTTAAATAAATATTAGATCAAACAGTCCATTGTTATTAAAGATAACTTTATTCAGTTTTCATATTCGTATACTTCCCGAAAGGCAGAAATATAAATAAGTTCCTTGGTGACTAGAAAATATTAGAAGTAAAATTGAACATATAATTGAGTTTAGTAACTCTAGAAATAAGGATCAACGCTAATTCTCCTACGAAGGAGCGTCTGCCTCAACATAGCGGCAGTCAAAAATAAACAAATATTAATTTAAGGTTAAGCCACAATACAGAAAGACAATCCAGCCTAGCTAATACCAGACTAAGACTTGAAAGGTATATTCATGAAAAATAGAGAAACTATAGTGAATTAAAACAAGGGGTATTATATTCTAATGTTATAGCGTTACTATGAAGGAAGTTATACAAGTTATCTAACTTGAGATAACTCCTTAGAGAGTTAGGAAACCATAAAAATAAACTCGTAGAAGAGGAACTAGCATATTACAAATATTAAATGGTGGGCTATCAGGCATATATGCTGTTAAATTACTATGGCCGGTCAATCCTAATAAGTACTGCCTGGACATTCAATAATATATTTATATTTCCACCTTAGCTTGGGCACACAATAACTGTTTTTTACTTAATACAGCGTTGATTGAAGGGGTTGGAAACAAAGCACTATCCCCGTGCTAGTAATGCTCCCACAGGTTGCACACCGTATATAGATACATAATAAAGAAATAATAGTGACTGCTGTCACTGACCTAACTGGGTCATTGAAGAAAACGTTAGATAACCTGATTTCCGCGATAAAGATATCCTAAACCTAGTCATACCGTTTAGGGAGATTATATTATCCCCAACTATATACAACTATGTATTAAGGACTTGGAAAAGGTAGTCAGACACTCTGACATAGAAAATAAAGTCTTATGGATCCAAATAAATAGATCATTAAGCCTTTCATATTAAGCTACGCCATATGGGCACATGAAAATTATGTCTTAATATTGACAAACAACTCTATGTCTTATGGACATAGAAAAAGAGCGTTAAGACTAACATTCAAAACTATGCCTCATTAGGCACAGAAAATGAAATCAGTCATTGTGACTCAAAAAACTATGTCTGATGGACATAGTTAAAAGGATGTTGCGAATCAATCCCAGATTCTAACCGTAAAATACTTAAAGTCCCAGATGAGGCTTCATCTGTGACGAGGTGGAGAGACCGACGCCTGAAACATCGTAGTCACAAGTAGTTTCTTAAGCGATGTTGATTTACGTCCTAGTACTTCGTCAGTCGAATTGATGAAATAGAATACAAAATGTGAGTCGAAGTTACATATTAGCATGCTCTGATTCATCCTGAAGGGGAGCACGAGAGCGAATTCCAACACTTAACCGACCAATTGGTCACACCGTGTGGTTTCGGAACCTAAAACAGACGGGTTGTCGCATTTTTCGAAGTTCCTGAAACAAAGAAAAGCCTATTATTAATATTAGCGGGGGAAAACAAGAAGTATATTAGGAAACCGAATAAGGGTTTTTAGAGTTACGTGTGGAGACACTACTCTATGGGAGGCTGGGTGAGAGCCTCCCAAACCACTTACACTTCTCGCTTATCTGAGATGGCACCCTCCAGGGTCGATTACGTAATTCCCAAGCCCCTGGATAAGAGGAAATGTGAAGCGAGGAATGGTTGTTATATAGTAACAGAACTGACGAGCTCGGGGGAGGTTTGCATCTGGACACCTAAGGGGTGAGTTGCGCTGAATTACCACTAGCGCTCGTTGATGGTGTGGCGCCCAGAGAAAAACATATCTACCATTTATTCGAAACGGGACCTGTGAGTAAGATGTATTTTAGCTGATGGTCCCAGCATAGTCAGCTGGGGAAGTTTTCCTGGAGTTTGGGCATTTCCCAGCAACAAAAATCCATCGTGAGTTAATATCTGCCACACATTATTAGAATATATTAGATTGTGTATTCAATGTGTTAATTATATTTATGGCATTTTCATTGTACGTACATGTTAAACAGCAGGTTTAATACGCTACAAGGGAAAACAGTAAAAGTTAGTAAAACTGGGGTGGACTAATGCTCTAGATCTTGGCCATTCGTCCTTATCTTACCTCGTCTCTCCTGGGACCTTCATTTTGAAACGTGTGGGTGGCGAATTGCAAGCACATTTCTCTCATCTCGCACACTTCGCAAACCCCTAATTTTGAAAGGTCTGGGTTGTGAAAAATGACGTCACACGATTGAATAGTGAGCGAATTCTACTCGCCAGCCTCCCACCGTTCAAGACGAGTCTTGTCTGTCAAGTAGAGCATAGTAAAACAAAATGGATGCCATCTCTCTCTTTGGTTGCAAGCCTTCTGAGAGGGATTTTGTTGAAATAAATCCACCATTGTACAAAATAGGGCAACAGAAGTAAAAAATATGACTGCTTTATACATTTGATTCAATCCATCAATAAAATATTTGTTTGGGCGAAATTATAATATATAATAATTTTTCTAATTTCTGTGACCATCACATCGGCTGACGTGGTAGCGTGACATCTTCATAATCTATAAATTGCGTGTTCAAATCCTGACGTTTCCGATTATTTTTTTAAATTAATCAGACTGAAAAAACATCTTTCATTTTAAATTATTGTATTAATAAGCATATAATTTGTTTTAAATATTTTATAGAAGTGTACAAGTTATTTGAGCCTACGTAGACTACCATAATATTCTTCTTTAAAAATAAATTAACAAAGTAGTAGGGTTTTAAGACATAAAAATATACACAATTAAAAATAAGGCTAGGCAAGCTAATCATTATTATTATTCGCATAGTAAAAACCCTGAAGGCATAGTTATGTTGTTTTTTTAAAGTCGCTAAAATAAAATAATATTTTGGCTGAATTCAAACTATTAACAAGTGATTTTTTATTCGAACCAAAAATTGATCTCGTGTGTAACTGGATTTCAGACAAGCACGTTACCAAGTTAGTTAAAGTGGATATTAAAGAATCACGTGGTTTAACTTCTACTCATATGAGCCGATAAATTTTTGAGAGAAACTTAGATGCAAACAAATCGAAAATGGTTTCCTAATAAAACCAAACAAGTCGTTTTACATGATATACTAAATATGGTGTTTACCTTCAGTTACGTATCTTGTACAATGGCGGTTTTGGCATCCCATCGCCTCAATCCTTTTGGCACGTCATGGTTTTACAGTGTTGTCAGATTGAAACTCATTCGCAAGCGAAACAATGCAACACCGACTCGCACGACCGTAGAAACTTTTCAAAATTAGCTCTGTTTTGGTACAGCCTGCGATTTGCGAGTTCAATGAGTTAATAATTTGCTCGCTAGCGAATGTTAGACTAGACTGCTGAAGGTGGAGAGATCAGGTCTCAATCCCAGTTGTGTATATTGAGTGTTTTCCATTCTCCATACTCGAAAATGTGGGTACATCTCATCTTCATTAAATCTTCCTAATCCCTAACCTATTAGTGTAATTAATACATAGGCTTGTTACCCGAATGCTTAGTAAGATGCGGTGCTATAAGAAAAAAAATCTGAGGTGGGGACACCATTAAGGCGAGTTCTACTATCCACAGATGATAGAATGATACGTGAGAATGATGATGGTGGAGAGCAGAGGGGATCTACACTTTAACGTGGGTTCCGAACCACGGTGGGGGCCTGTCATTCCACACATTGACCAAGCGTGTAATCACACACCTTCCTAGAGGTGAAAGAAAAGTTTGGTAATCAGATAAATTTGTGCTGGGACCAGGATTTGAATCCCGTACCCCTAACACCAGAAACCTACTGACAGCCTACCCCTAGACCATCAGGTCTCCTACGTTGGTAAAACTACTTTAATATATTCATATCTTAAGTAATGTGAGTTACAGTTCTGACTTTGATACTATCAATTAACATTCATAATTAAGTAAAATGCAATTAATTTGGACAAAAAATAATGTTTGTATATTCTAAAACCACTCTTCTTACCATAATTCTACTATACATATATCCATGGCAGGGGTGTGAGTCTTTAACTTGTAAACGGCTGAACTACAAGCTGTACTGCTTTGTTTGAAAAGTCAGATTTCAGATTGAAAGTGAAGACTCTGAGAAAAAAGTTGAAAACACGAATTGTTCCACGGTATATCTTATATCTAGGTTTTATTATGAATGTATTCTCAATTACCTTATAAGCTGCGCCTTAGTGGAATAATACATGTTAAGCTTTCTATCCTGTCAGGGTGAACAAAGGGTACATGGATTGCCTAAGGCCCTTGGCTCTGTCGAGTACAAGTCTAACACCTATTTTGTGGGATGGTGGGCGGAAGTGTGAAAGGCGTGGCGTGGCTTCACAACCAACCAAAGTATCCTTCCGTGCCAACAAGAACAGATGGATCACGGAAACCGTAGATTGCGCTAGCTATCGGACAGGTCTTGTGGAAAAATCATACAGTTGTAAATGTAATTTTTCTCGAGAATGAATGAAATTTTTATAATAAGATTTTCAACACCTCTTCTAATATGATGTATCAATGTTTATTAGGTGTTATATTTTCTTATTTTTTGTTGTGCATCCGGAAGTTTTCTATTGAAAAATGTCAAAATTATTGATATTTGATCACTGTTAAAATTATATATAAGGTGTTTATATACAAAATATAATTTAATAAACATGCTTTTTTTGACCAAACATTTTCCGAAAGTAAAATTGCAAAACAATAAAAATTCTTGAAGATAACCGTTTGTCCCCATGGCTCTGTATTTCCACCCCAAATGAAAAGGGCCAATCTCCTTAATAAAATGAAGTCACAAGATCTACTTTGACGTATTCATACATCAAGTAATAATGTATTCAGCGACGGTCATTTATGCTAGATTTTTTTTTTAAATCTACAAAATAAAACTAGTTTTACAGTGGTCACAAAACGATATGATTTTTTTAAAGCTTTTTTAGTGGAATTTGAATTGTAGAGTACTTTAAATTTATTAATATTTCATTTTAGTCTTGTTTTAAAGTAAGTTTATTTTTTATGACTATTATTAATATTATTATTGTTATAATTATTAAACT
Source organism: Timema shepardi (assembly GCA_902151425.1). Taxonomy (NCBI): domain Eukaryota; kingdom Metazoa; phylum Arthropoda; class Insecta; order Phasmatodea; family Timematidae; genus Timema; species Timema shepardi. The sequence continues at coordinate 4,353 of CABFVX010002186.1, read as the reverse complement.
TTTAAATCGTTGACCCACTTTGGTATTTGAACGGTCCAGGGCATCATTCTCGCAATATACTGTTCTTCCAATGACGGGGAGATCGGGGTTTTATTACCGGACAGGTACACTGAGTATTTTTTCATAACAAATCCCCCCACCCCTCTCTCCACACGCAAATACGTGCATAATTAATATACATGCATGTATCCCGAACGGTTAGTTAGACATAGTGATACTTTATTATTTATTTATTTTGTGGATACGTTTTTTTTTACCTTATTCAACTCTATCTGAAGTTCTAAATATTTGAGCCATCTGTTACGAATCAATTTGGATGGCTGGCGTTCTACTGTAAAAAAAAATATATTTTTTTCCTCTCTCGTGCATATGGATCTTAATTACTGGCAAGTTGTACCCCGGCAGGTCCGTGTTTCCTGGCGGAGCTAAACGGGTGATTACTCTTCATGTAAGGACATCATGGCGTCGTCCACATGTGCCCCGCATAAGGAGCAAGGGTTTGAGAGGGTGAAGGGGAGGTAGTAATGGGCCCGCTGTGGCCAAGCGGGCAGTTTAAGAGACTCATGTATACCAGGGGTGACCAACGTGGATAGGTCTTGCTTGAACCATCACCAATGAGCTGCGAAGTATGCTCTATATTATTAAAACAGTCATCCGCTTTAGTGGCCGCGTGTTCTAACTACTATTGCAGAAAACTAGATTGCCGATGATGGGGAGATCGGGGTTCGATCCCGGTTATACTGAGGGTGGTTTTCCTTAAATGGTTTTCCACTCTCCCTCCACGTAAATTTCGGGCACACTTCCTATAAATATAACCTTCATAATCCCTAAAACCATTACCATAATTAGAATATAGGCTAAGTGTATAACCTTAATGGGTAGTAAGACACGGTGATAAAATAATACCTTATTTATTTACACTCTAAGCCAGTACTTACCGACCTTTTTTAGAATCATAATCCAATTTTTGTAACGACAAACTTTTGTGAGTCCCATAGATTTTTTTATTATTGATTGAGAGTGGTTTTTAAAAATTATTTTCTTAAATTTTTACGTAAGTTTTACGAATATGCCTTATTCCCACCCCCTCTCCCATCCTTACTCCCTATTTTTTATACTTTTTCTTTCCTATTTTTAATGACTTTATATTTTCAAGTAAAGACATAACTTTCAAATATTTTTTTAATGTGCATAACCCCACCAAAAAAGAGGTTTTCCAACCCACAGTTTTAGAACCACTTCTATAAGCTACAGTAGCCCCATGACTTCATTGGTTCTGACTGATAGCTCACAGCTGACGACTTTGAATAGCTACCAGACCAAATTATGTATCACTACGCCGAACCATATGATCTGCAAAAACATGTGTTTTAACAGCTGTCACTTCTGAGATTCAAAATTTAGGTAAATACCTAAATATTGACTTCAGAAGTCAGCTGTGAGCTGTCAGTCAGCACCAGAGAAGCCACGGGGCTACTGTATTCGTCTGATTGCCACCCCTGTGCTGTAGATGGCTGTAGTGGTAAAGAAGCCAGCTTTCTAACTAGGTCCGACCAAGCAACAGGCTCTTATTTCCCATATGGACGCATAAACAAGCAGACAGGCAGACACAGAGACATGGAAGGTGGCTTACCGACGCTTGTTTTGGGGTTTCGTCCCAACCGGTTCCGGTGTTATTAATTCGTTGCGACGCTTTACGAAATGAAAGAGAGTTTTTGGACAATAATACGGATAATCTTGTGAGAGTAGTTCTACCTTTTATTGAATCGTAATGTTTTGTACTATAGGCTATTGTATTAAATGAGTTAACTTTTTTGTTATTTTTTTATCACCAATGATTTTTTTTAATATTATATAGGGTATGGAAACATTATTAAACTATCGTTAATGGTAATTACTGTCCAGTTTTCGTAGGCAAAACCATAAATGGCCGCTATACTGATATTAGATCTAAATTCAGGTATTCATACTTCAAATGCGAACCCAGGATCCTTGGGTCAGGAAACAGACACCCTTTCGACTGAGCTAAAGTGTCGGACTACCCGATAGTAATGTCTTTAATTTTCCTACTCTACTGGACTAGATATGTTTTCATAAAATAACTAAAATGATAACTTGATTATTTATTTATAAAACAGGGTTAGCGATTTGTCTAGGAGAGTAAAAGTTTTAATATTTTGATTAAAAGTGAATAAGTCCCAATTAAAGCTTGATGTTTGTTTTAGCACCGAGTCTTACTACCCATTCGGGATACACGCCTACGTACTGATTAAAATAATGGGTTAGGGAATAGTAAGGCTTAATTTAGAGGGAATTCACCCGTATTTGCGTAAATGGAGAGTGGAAAACCATTCAATTCAAAACCTCACTGCACCCTACCTTGATTGAAATCCTATCTCCACATCTTCAGCAGTCTAGTCCAACACAAGGTTAGCGCGTTAGACCACGCAGCCACCGAAGTGGGTCATAATAATAGTTCAAAATTGTTGAATTTCATAGTATCAATTTTTGAAGTCCATCCAGATAATATTGGCATTATCCACCCGCACTTGGTTAGTGGCAATTTCTACGATTGAAGCTAGGTTGAGCTAGGTTAGGTTAGTAGAAAATAAGGCATAAAATGAGACATTTAGAATGTTAGTTAACAGCTACAATCCAAAGTTTGTCAAATTTCGAAATAAAATCCGTATTTAAACTTGCTTGGTTTTACAAATATTAGTAAACGTTATCCAAATCTTGCTGACTTAGTGTCGATATCATCCGGATAAGGTCGTAAATGGGATAAATTACTTTCTCTTTCTGACTTTATACACTGCACTTGGATAATACTGACATCTCCCGGCTGATCTCGACATTATACAGATTACTTCCACTACCCGCAACATATACACTATGTACACGTACTCATTATTATTATTATTATTATTAATATTATTATTATTATTAATATTATTATTATTAGCACCGCGTCTTACTACCCGTTCGGGTTATACGCACTTTCGCTTATGTGTAATGGTAGGGTGATTGTGAGATGAAATGGAGGAACTTCAATTTAACGTGGAATCCGAACCACGGTGGAGGCCTGGCATTCTTCACATTCACAAGATGTCTTGTCAGAGGTGAAGGAAGGGTTTGACAATCAGATAAATCTTTGCCCGGACCGAGGATTGAACCCCGGCCGCCAGCATAGAAGTCTGACACCTAACCCCAAGACCGCCAGGTCACCCTACACGAATTCACAAATTGAGTGGGATTTCTGAACTTTCATTTCAAGCGAGTGTGTGTTGATATGTGGGGTAAGTTTGGATAAACAGAGTCGTAGCACTCCATGCAGATGTTCGTCCGTTATACAGTAGTGCTATTTGGGTTTGATTATCTTCATTATTGAGAAGGTTTGTTCGCAAATGTAGGTACTACCAAATGCATACAAATATTTCCTTGCAAATTTTAATAAATCTGAGAGTTTTTCACTGCAAAGACACTTAGAAGAATCTACTAGGTGTTCCGCTATGTGAAAATAGCAATATAAAAATAGTCCTAACTTCACTTTTCATTAAAAACGCAACACTCGCTACATACTTTTCTACGTTTTGAACGAAACACGATAACTTATAAACAGGTATTTGAAAGGGGGGGAAAACACCACGCTATTTTCTTCGGGTCCATATAAGCCACGAATAAATACACAACTCAATCTGTACTGGTGTTCAATAATTGTAATGGTGGGGCGAGTCCTGAGGCTCGTCATCCGATTTGGAATGTGGAAGAAAGAAAATTATACGATCAGACAAATCTCCTTTGTTTAAACCTTATCCAATTATGGGAACGTGATGTCTAGTGGTGTATGGAATCCAACCATTGCATTTACATCAAAACGATAAGAGAACCGTAGGGTCTATATTAAGGAGTTTGGACTATACCAGCTGGTTATAAATAATTAGTGGTAATTGTTCTGTTCATCTTTATGGTAGAGTGTTTTATAGATGAGTAATATTTTTAAATCAACATACAAACCACTAAAATAACGTTCACATTGTCTTTGTCGTACACGGGATGGAGAGATCTATTCGTGAGCCGCGTCCACCCCACGGGCCATATGTTGGGCACCTCTCTTATAAGCTATACCATAGTAATGTGGCTCTCAACCTGTGTTCCGTGAAATGGTTACAAGCGTTAAACCAGTGAAAGATGTCACATGACAACAGTTCTGAGTGATGTTAGCTACTTTGATTTTAACAAATGAAGACTGCTACGCGCGTTAACTTCTAAACCAATCATACTAATATTATAAAGAGGAAAGATTTGATTTTTTGTTTGTTTGAAATGAATAGGCTCCGAAACTACTGGACCGAT